>CAUYSK010116704.1:0-12674 GCA_963575035.1 Avahi laniger | reverse complement strand
TCCACCTGCTCACTCCACTCCCGCCTCCTTGCTGTGCCTCTAATACGCCAGGCTTGCTGCCCTGCAGGGCTTTGCCCGTGCTATTTTCTCTTTGGAATGTTCTTTGGCTACATGGCGGCATGGTTGATTCACTCACTCATTCAGGCCTCTGCTCCATAAGTGGCTCCTCTTCAGAGAGACCTCCCCGGACCACCCTTTCTATCATCATCTTTCTCCTCCTTCCCCCACTTATTCTCCAAAGCTTCACCTTGATTTGTCATTATCAAACCTATCACTACTTGAAATTATATTTAATGTCATAGTTTTAACTCTGTATTGTCTGTCTCCCGTACTAGACCATGAGTTCCATGATCACAGGGGCTTTATCCTGTTCATTATGTATCCTCAGTGCCTAGTATATAGCATATACAATCAACAGATTTATTTATTGAATGAGTGAATGAATGACTGTATCAATTAGCTTAGTCCAGACAATCAGAGAAAGATGAATTTAGGTGGTGCCTGTGCTTTATAATCTATATCTTCAAGGTTTTCTGATTACTAATAGAATACACTTTTTGCTTTGGTGATATAATTTCAGTAAATTGCTTTAATTACATTGGAAATTGCCAGTAAGTGTTTGTTTTCCTTAGATGTGGAACTCTGAGATTCAGATATTACATCTGCAATGTTGAACAAACACACAAATGGGTGCCAATCTGGATGTTTCCCAGAAATTCTCAATATTGAAAAACACAGGTTCCTAGATTTGCAAAGTGCTCTCTGTTGATGCATATTTCTGTACATCCTCCAAACTAATCCATGAAGGTAGAACATAATTCTTCATTCTATTATAGTAAGATATTACAGAAACCTAGGATCAAGTTTACAAACTGCTTCATGACTTCCTTTTTTGTTGTACATTATTAGTTTCTTACCTGAAAAGCAAATTTGGGGCGTGTAAAATAATTTGTACTCGTGGTGGTGACAAAAACTTAAAGCTCAGTAACTTTCTATCATCTACAGATGCCATGTAACAAGTTAATAGACATAACCTATGAAAAGTACTTCCAGAGATACATAAATTATCTATCCCCATTCTCAAATATGTTGTCTATTGTGTGTTGTGAAAATGTCTTTTCACTGAGACTTAGAGCTCCCAATTTCTAGTGTAAGAGTCACAACTATCCCTGTGTATGGATTGTAGTAAGTCATTGATTTAATAATTATGTGGACAGTAGTTTTCTTCATATATTGAGGTGTATCATTCAGTCTATCCTGTTTCTTTTTATTCTAAAATCCCATCATTTGCTTCTCCTCTTCGTCTTCCCTCTTCTTTTCCCTCCTCCCCAGATTTGCAGAAGGAAATAAAAGGAAATAGTGGAAAAAGTTTAGGAAGAGCAGCGGTAAATAAATAGGTAATCTTATTTCACTTAATAGGAATCAAAAGAAAGGTACTTCACTATTCACACTTCCTTAATTGCTACTCTCCAACCTCCAGAGAATCCTCTGGGATGAATGAAAGTGTCACACTCAGGTCATAAAAGGTCAAACACCTCCGTTTAGCATCCAAACTGCAAAAAATTATGCACCACTCTGCTAAATAAATACATCTGCTTAAGATAAATCCAGGTATGTGTTTTTATGCCTATATATATACATAACATATGCAACTGTATGCAAAATAAAGATATCTGCTAAAATAAAGGTAATTATATGTTGAAATAATTTGGTGGTGATACGTACAAGAAATGCGTATAATTAGGCTGTGTACGGTTTTGACACTTCTCAATTCAAATTCTTGACTAATTCAAAGTATACTTGAGAGGATCTTGAATCAAACATTTGTTGCTATTTTCTGAATGAGGTGATGATAGTATGAACATAGTTCTAGAGCATGTCCAATATGACCTCAACATTTTCCTAGATCGTATCCTTTAGAAATATTTTCTTCTTGGTAGTTTCTTTATCCAGACACATTGTTTCAGAAACTGCTTCATTTTCTTACAATGTACCTGAGGAAAGGGGGTGTAGACAGCAATAGAAAGCCCAAAGTTTATATTTTTATTTACAAGATAACCTGGAAAATGAATTCCATTTTTTTATTTTATTTTATTTTATGTTTTTTTATTTCAGGGTATTATGAGGGTACAAACGTTATGGTTACACTTTATGTCTTTGCCTCACCCAAGCCTACAATGCTCTCTGTGTCCTTTAGTTGTGGGTTTGTTTACCCACCCCATCCCCCTAATCCCTGGAGAGTATTAATGCCTAGTGAGCACCCTAGCGTTCATCAGTTAGTACCAATTTGATGGTGAGTACAAGTGGAGCCCATTTTTCCGATCTTGTGATACCTCACTTTGGATAATGGGCTTAAGTTTAATCCAGGAAAGTGTAAGAGGTGCTAGATCACTGTCGTATCTTATGATTGAGTAATATTCCATTGTAAACATATACCAAATTTCAATAATTCTCTCATGAATTGATGGGCACTTGGGTTTTTCCACATCCTTGCAATAGTGAATTATGTTGCCATAAACATTCGGGTGCAGATGTCTTTATCATAGAATGTTTTTTGTTCTTTTGGGTAGATGCCTAATAGCACTATTGCTGGATCGAATGGTATTTCTATTTTTAGTTCTTTGAAGTATCTCCACATTCTTTTCCACAGAGATTGTACTAATTTGCAGTCCCACTAGCAGTGGAAGAGTGTTCCTGTCTCTCCACATCCTCACCAGCATTTATTGTTTTGGGATTTTTTGACAGAGGCCAATCTCACTGAGGTTACATGGTATCTCACTGTGATTTTGAGCTGCATTTCTCTAATGATTAGAGAGGTTGAGCATTTTTTTACATGTTTGCTGGCCATTGTTCTGTCTTCTTTTGAAAAGTTTCTGTTCATTTCCTTTGCCCATTTGTTGATGGGGTTGTTTGATTTTTTCTTGTTGTTTTTTTTGAGTTCTAGATAGATTCTAGTTATCAGCCCTTTATCAGATGTGTAGAGAGCAAATATTTTCTCCCATTCTGTAGGCTGTCTATTTGCTCTAATGATAGTTTACTTGGCTGTTTAAAAGCTTTTTAATTTGATCAGATCCCATTTATTTATTTTTGTTGCTGCAGTGATTGCTTTGGGGGTCTTCTTTGAGATTTATGATACAATTTAGTTTTTTTTAAGTTTTGGCACCATTTTCAATATAAACATGAATCTCCCAAGCAAAAAGATCAGAATACTTTCAAAAAGTGATTGACAGAATTTTCACCTTCATGTTTCCCCTTGGAAAGTGTGTTAATTTGTTTTGTGTGGCTATAACAGAATATACAGACTGGGTAATTTAAAAAGAATAGAAATTTATTGCTCAGAGTTCTGGAGCCTGGGAAGTCCAAGACCAAGGCACTGGCATTTTATCTGGTGAAAACCTTGTTCCTACAGCCTCACACGACAGATGACAGAAGGGCAAGTTCATAAGTTACCTGAATGCTGCAAGAAGCCTCTTTTATAAGGGACTTAATTCCTTTAATTAGGAAGGAGCTTTCATGGCCTAATCACCTCTTAAATGTCCTATTTCTTAATACTATTACATTGGCTCCACCTGAATTTTGAAGGGGATACATTCAAACCATAGCAGAGGGTGTGCATTATATCTATCAAACCTCTACTTGTTCACTGCAATGAAGAATTAGCAGAACTTCAGCATGTTTTTCAAAATAACACCTTTTATGCATTTCTAGAATATATTTCAATGCATTTCTATAAAGAAAAAAAGGAATAGTAGCATTAAATTATTGGGACGTTTATTTTCTCCTTAGTAAATCTTTTATGCTATTTCACCTGGATCACAAATAATGTCCACCAGAGATGATGCTTGATTTTTTTAGGGATTAATTCTGGCTTCCTTCTCTACACATCATTCTCTAACTCAAGTGAGATTATAACTCTCTCTTCCCTTTCCAAGTGACATACAATGGTGATAGATAAATTATCAACTCAATCCCAGGAAAAAGTTCCGGAGTGAAGCCAGGCTACGGTGCCCTCCTACTTTATGTTGTAGAGACCTCAGATAATTTGGACCATCTCTTTCCCTTATCTTTCAGTTCTCAGTTCTCCTGAAGTTCCCGCTGCTCGAAAATGAACTTTCTTTTCTTTATCCAGTATCTATTAACTAAGGAAGCCTTCTTTATGGAATTTTTATAATTAAATACCATCAATATAAAACTTGATATGGTGCATCTTTGTCCATCAAGCATCATTTTCTTGTTAATGAAGCCTTATAATTCTAATGCATCTTAATTAATAGAACTTTAGGCAATCAGACCTTGTGAAGGTTGTCTAGAAAACTTAGGAATGCATTTAAGGGTAAGGGGGATCTTCATGGTGCTACTTAAATCACATCACACAAACAATCACCTGCTCTTCATCTGTAGAAGGGTATTTGGGCTTTCTCTCTCTTTACTACACTCCAACAGTATTAATGTTACTTTTGGATAATACTCTTGAAAATTTTCCAACCCTTGTTCTAAGAGGTATTAATATTTTCTTTAACACAGCACTCTACCAACTCTACCTGTGGTGACCAAAATACACTGTGATACAAAAAATCTCAGCCTGGACTATACCAAAGATTCATATGTGTCAGGTCAAATACACCCCTCTTCTTAAGATTACCTTCCCTACCTTCTTCCCTTGAAGAAAAAAAAATAACAGCATTTTTAAAATTTGGTTTTTACAGATCCAGTGTGGAATATTTAACATTTCATGCAGTGAAATTTATTGGTAGAATTTTTCATACCAGAATAGCAGAACAGGTTGGTATTTTTTGAAAAGTTTCTCATAGATAAACACCTCAACACACATAGTTCTCACAATATAAATATTTTAGGGTACTTCTGAATCCTTGAAAATATTAAATTACTGTCACTATAGTCCAATATTCTATAGGAAGACCACATTGATTGTGAATTGATCTGTGAATTTATCATTCAAAAATCATCAAGTGACTATTTCAAAAACAATAGACTTCACTAAAAATATTAGCAGAAATTTAAAGCAATACCAAATTTCTGCATCAAAAGTCATGAGTTAAAAGAACATTAGTCCAGGAAATATTTGCTTGTTTCATTTGATATAAATTCAGGATGTAACTCAATAGGAAACGCAATATACTATTCATTCCCTAGAGTGGTAAAAATGCTATACATTTCTTAGAATGAGTAATTTATTGATAGCCTTTCTTTTTGTTAAATAGGGATGAGAAAAACATATTTTCATGTTAATTTGTTGACTCCAAGTCCTCAAGTATGCCAACTATAAAAGTTGGGCATTGAAACTAATTTATATCACCACCACACAGCCTGATGAATTGGAATTTTCAAAGATTGCTTTGCTTATTTAGGTTTTTGTTTAAAAAGCAATTTCATTGCATTTAGAAAATAGAATTAATTAGGGCAGCCTGTGGAATTTATTTACAATATTTGCCACATAAGAATTTATTCACTTGAAAGATTTCATTCTTTTGTCAAGGATTAACTAAGAGACCTTATGGCATCTAAATATAGCTCAGAGGGATAATTTAGCACATCTTGAAATTTACTACATAAATGCAAAATGTCTTTTCCTCTGGAACCGGATGAGACTTATATGTACCACTTTTTACACTTGTGCCAGATTCTTCATTGAAAGTGTATTTTGTAAATTTAAAAGTAATTTTCTACTTTCACATTGAATGATTATTGTGATTCTGTTACGGAAATTTAAAGTTGTTGTTATAAGCTTCAAAGTGACCATTAGAAGAGAGATTACAAATTCCTGGAGGGTGGGAACTACATTGTATTCATCATTTTTTCCCTGGTGTCCCATTTTCTAGAATTAACAATAAACAAGTATAGTCTTCAATAACTGAAAGAATAAACATACTATAACTCTAGTCATGACTGTTAGCCAGAATAATATATTATTCTTTCTATATAGCTTTACTCATTAGCTTAACATCTTTTATCAAAGTCCACATTGACTGTAGCACAGTTTATGAAAGTGTCAATACAACTTTAAATGTTTGCGTTAAACATCCAGAATTTTTTTTTTAAAGCAACAAATGTATCTTTTCTTCTTTGGAACAAAGATAGAAATTTAAAAAAAAACAATTTTATTTGTTTAAGACTTTTACAAAAATATTTTTAGTGGTAAATTAATTTAACATCTTTTATCTAAGTCTACATTGACTGTAATACGGTTTAGATTAAATTCAGGGAGAGAGACTGAGAGAGAGAGAGAATACCAACATTTTGAGGAAGAATCAAAACACAAGCAAATAAAAGAGTTCATGGTCTACCCATCCTAGAATTAGTCCTCTAAAAAGAGTTCATAGAGTAGTATCTGGGTCATGCCAGGGATAAAATCTTAATTGAACTCTTTTGGCTCCTACTAGGATACCAAATTTTTGATGTTGAAAATGTTCTACAATGTAGATTGTGCTTTATATTATTAGTTGATCATTATAACTTTTATGAATCCTGTATCCTTTTTAAAACTATTTTTCTCTTTCCAGAGACATAAAAAGCTTTTAAAATGTTCTGAGTTACTTGGCTTCCATGAGAAATGCAAATAGAGAAAAAATACCTCAAAATTATCACTTCTTTGTAGGATTTAAAACTAATAGACAATACATTGGTTTGTCTAAGTACAACATCCTTCAGATAGACCTTGAACCTCAGATAATCGCACATTTGCCGGTTCTATTTCACACCTTTATATTTAAAATCTTCTCCAGCAATAGAGACTGCCAAAGCTGCCAGAGCTTTTCTGGCTTATGCTCTTGGTAGCTCCTTTCACTCTAGTCCTGGTGGTGTTTTCTTAACTGTGTCTAGCCAAAAATTCAATTGGCTCAACGTTTTAAAAATAATTCTGAATTGAAATCTGGATCCTTATAATATTTTCTACAGAATATACTAGAATTCTATTAGGTAAGGTATTGATTAATGCTCCTTAAGCTTACTGATTCGACATGCTATGAAATCTAAACTCATCTTGCAAAAGAGCAGAGATCATAGACATATACTGAGTGATATGTGCAGATTGATTTTAAAATTAAAGATTTAAGAGATAAACTAATTGGGACTTTGTGCAAATTAATATTGATTTTAAATATTCCCAGGAAAAATCTAGCTCATGTGACTTTATTCAGGACATTCATTTTATGAGATATCCCACAGCCATGCTCATTGACAATCAGAGTGACTCAGATATATTATTAGTTTTGGACAATTTTAAGACAAAAACATCACTTCCATTTGCATATGTGTCAACTTGGGAAATCACTTCGCTGCCTTTTAACATCTTTAATTTGTTTGCAGCAGACAGATGTGGAAAGCAATATTTTAGGCATAAGCTTCCACTGTCCTTCGGTAGTACAAGGTACTGGGATATGCCCATTGCATGACCGTGATACTGACAAGAAGCCACGGTGAAATCGACGTACCTCCAGCCTAGGTCACTAACTCCACAGATGCAGATTCTTTACCAGCAACGATGCAGGATCTGCAGGGGATGAGTCTACGACATGGTCTGTTCACTGAGGAAATGTCTGATTCCCCACAGCTGAACACTCTGCATACTGCACGGCACCACTCTGAAAAGTCTCAGTCATTACCGGATTAAATTGTGAAAACAAGCTATTTATTTGGGCTTGAGTTTTGTTAACAGAATGAAATGCCAGTGGAGGAATTTAGATATTGATGCAAAAATTCAACTTAAGTTGGGTATCTAAAATGTGGTTCCTACAGTGTTCAATTCAGAATCTGGCCAAGAAAGATAAGTCTATTTATCACCATTACTATTATTGCTATCATTCCTGATATTAGTATTGATATTACTTTTATAGTTATTATTAGTACTTCTGTTACTGTGACCATTGCTGTCTTTGTTGCCACCGTCACGTCTTGCCTGGGCTTTCCATCAGAGCCTTTTCACTAATCTTACTTTCACTCTTGCCCCTTTATCATTCATCATTGCCTTCGTCACTTTTTACCGTCCGTTCTCCGTACTACAACCGAATCATGCTTTAAAAAGTATGAATTAGGTAATATCGCTCTCCTGCTTAAACCCTCCAATGAATCAAGGTAAACTCCCCATTGCTTCAAAGTAACAAGCAAGCCGTTTATCCTGTTAAATGTAAGCAATCTCGCCCCAGTTGATCCAAGTTCATACCAAACAGTTTAGCTGGGGTGCAGTGGAACATGCTGCCCACTGTATGTTGGCCGTGACTGCTCCCAACCTCGCTGAACTCATGGGTGCCCCAGAGCCTTTGCACCTGCTGTTCTTACTGCCTGGAGATCTCATGTGCTAGCCTTTGTGTGGAGGTTTCCTCCAGCCACTGTCACCTCAATTGTTCAGCTGTTACCATCTGAGAGGATGTCTTCCTGAATATACAGTGCTACCGTAGCATGTCATTTCATCTGTATTTATTGTCATTTCATCATACTTGTTTATTTCATTTTGGCATTACTTGCAGCTTTTCCTTTTTTTTAAAGTCTTTATTGTCTGCCTCTCTTACTAAGATGTAAACTTTATGAGGTTCATTATTTGGAATTCAGGATGATGTTATTGGTTTCTTGCATGGCAGCTACTTTTTCTTGTCAATGGTTTAAATATTTTACCAGTGACTAGGCCGGCCAATCCTATCACTTAAAAATTAGAGATGCAGATATAAATAGCACAGAGCATCACCAAAACCCCCTATAGCTGATCATTTAGAGCATCAGGAATGTGTATACTATTTGAGGGATTAAAGAACACACCGATGTGTGCTATTGTGTCAGATCTGTGGTGCTGCAGGCATGTACTAAAAGTTTTGAAAGGTGTTTAACAGCAATTGAGATCCATGAAAAAAGAAAGCTCCCCTTCCCTAATCGTTTAAAAAAGCCTGATTATTCTAAATAGACCCACAGATTTTTATCACTGGAAAATTTTGTGCACAATCATAATATACTCATGAAACCACCAGTCAATATGTTTCTGATCCTTTTAAACTTGGTTAAATTATCATTCCCTGTGTGAAAGTTTCCTTGCCTGGCAAGAAGTTAGCCACACAGACTTTTGTGCTTCTGTACAACTTTGAACAGATTACGTAGCATTCACTGGATTATGGACCTGCCTTTCCCAGTGGACTGATACCTTGGTCTTATCCATCTTCGTATCCCCAACTCTAAGCATGGTGACTTGTGCACAGTAGGTGTTCAGTAAATGTGTGTTGGATGAATGAGAGATGAATGTCTAGCAGAAGAATCAAAAGAAAATGGTCATATCAGGAAGCCAAATGAAGGACTGCTGTCTGTGATGGAAATTTAAATTCACTCTTGGCAATATTCCTTGGCAAGTTTCATAGATGATAAAGAGCTTTAACAGTATAGTTTAATGGATATTAATGGTTACATTGCCTGGGTTCAAATCCTGGCACTACTGTTAACTAGCTGTGTGGCCTTGGGCAAATTATTTAACCACACTATGCTTCAATTTACCTATCCAAAAATGATTATAAAATGTATCTACCTGATACTTTATGTTGATTATGTTACTATTATGATTAAATGAATATGTGTAGAGCCCTTAATGAGTATTATGTAAGAGTGTGTTGTTATTGTTTTGAGTCTCTGTAAATCTGTGATAAAGAGGGATCAACAGACAAATCATGGGCCTGCTTCCAAAAATTCCACGTGCAGGACACATTGGATTCATGTGGATGAGGAAAGTTAGAAAAGGCCCAGACTTCTGTAAGTTAAAATTTAAATAATCACATGTCATTTCCCTTGTTTTGCCTTTAATCAAATCTTGCTGTTCCAATACACAGTGAAAATCAGTTAAGCAAAACCATCTTCTTCTTATTGGAAAAAATCTATTTATAAATAATTCTAAAAATCTGTTATTCAAATGAATTAATTTGCAGTATGACAAGGAGATACTTGGGTAGAAACAGTGATTCCATCTTTTCTAGGCCCCATCTTTCTAGGATAGTGAGTTGAGTGATAGAAGAAGCCCTTGAATTCTCCCAGACTCCCAGGCCACTGTTAAGTACTGTCTGGCAGAAGGGCCCGGGAGGTGGAGAGATGCCGTGGTGAGGATGTGCTGTTGTTTAAAGCTTCATGCACATGGTGGCAAGTTTGCTATTTGGTTCCCCAGTGGGCTGCCTACCTTTCTCCAAAGCGGAATGATCTGTCTGAAAGAACATTGGATTTGATCAGGACAGCTAGATTTCATTCCAGACTTAAAAACCATCGCTTTAAACCTTTAGATGTCAAGGTTTTTCCATTTATCCTTGGCCCAATATTTTATTAAGTGGAATTTATAAATTGATACATTTTTATTGTGTACATTATAAGCATGACACTTCACTAAATACCATGGACATAAATTCTGACCTCACAGAGGAGTGATGGAAGTGGCTGGCAGAGCTGCTGTGCTTTCCCCTTCACTTGATCGTAGAAGACACGTGTTTAATACCTGCAAAAGTGCAGCAAGATGACTGCTGTGTAGTGTGTCTTGGCTAAACATGACCATAAACTACGTTACACTGTCTAAGTCCGTAAGAGAGAGGATGTTCTAAGAGAGGGCCACTGAGTATCTTGTGCAAAGCTGATATCACAAATTACTGTTACGGTATTTTCATTGGGTATTTTCATGAAGGAGATCTTAGGGGACAATAAAAAAGTATTTACTCTTTCCCAAGGGATGAAGCTAGTAAGCTGATATTCAATTAAACGCTACAAACATATATCAAGCACCTAGTACGTGCCCAGTGCTGTAAAGGTACAGAGATGAGTAAGATAGAAATTCATCCTCTTTCTAAAGGAACTTACAGGGAAGACAATCTAACTAAAAATAAATATGCTAGGAAATGTACTGAGTTCAATGCAAATGTGCCCTTTGTTTAGCTCTCCACTTTCCATTCAGCCCTGTGGAATAATGAACAATTGGCTACCTTTCTCTCCCTGTATGTGTATCTAAAAGTCATTGTGGACATACATACCAATCTGTGAACACAAAGGCCCAAAGTAAAATTTATAACATTCTACAAAAGAAACTATATTTTATTATTTTATAGGAATTAAAGTATAATGTATTAGCCCTTTAGGCAATTGCAACGTGAAAGTGATTTGTAATCTTGGATTCCTTTACCGGTCACCAAGAACTAGGCAAATATGAGAGAGAAATAAACATAAAGGTTTCTGAATCCATTTTATTCACTTGACAGTTACCTTTGAGATCAACTCATTCTACAATATGCACAAATTAGTAGAAAAAATGATTAGTACTCCCATTAATTAGAAATCTACTTACAATTTAATTGAACTAACTCTCTTGCTTTTAATAAACTCAGATCTGTTCATAAATAGCAAAGAATTTGTGCAGATCCCCTTAGTTGGGAGCGAAATTGTGTCAGTAATTTCATTCTTCAATTATCATCAAGGTGTAGGTTCTCACTTAAGCCGTCAAATGCTTAGCTTTCACAATAGACATATACTGGATCTTTTCTCATAAAACTCTGTAGGTTCTGGGCTATTAGCTTCTGATCCATCTTTAGTTATGACATGTGCTCATGCTGTGAGCCCACTAGGGGTAGACATTCCCCATGTGTTGTAAGTAACTTTGCGGGTCTCCCTCCTACTCAGAGATATTAACTTCCTCCCTCCCTCTCTTCTGCACTGAAATGCCTGTTCATCCTGGCATTAAAAACAAACCCAAAAAGCCATGGAAAACTCTTTAAAACACTAAATGAGCAAGTGCCTTTTATAATTAAAACCACCAGCAAAGAAAATCTTCAGTTCCTCCCCAAAGTGGAACTGAGTTCTCCAGAGATTTCATTCAATTTTACTTTACACTTAAGTGAATCTGCCTCCTAAATTTGCCCATTTCTTAATGTGGTCTTACTTTAAATTCCCAAGGATGTCAAAAAAATTTTAGTGCATTCATTGGCCATGGTCCAAGAATGCATTTAGTTAGGACAAATTCAAAGCAAGTTTTATTAAATTTTGATCGCTTCTGGAAGGAATCTCTTAAGTTACAAAATGAGGGGAGTTTAGGAAGTTCTGTAATCCTGTGGATTAATTGAATTTGTGATCTTGAGCAACAGTGAATTGCAAAACAGAGCCCCAAGTGTAACTTAACTTTGTAGGCTTTTGCTGATAGAGATACAGGGAATGCCTGTTATAGTCATACAGATATGCTGTGAAACAATGCTCTTTTTTTTTTTTTTTTTTTGAGACAGAGTCTCACTCTCTTGCCTGGGCTAGAGTGAGTGCCGTGGCGTCAGCCTAGCTCACAGCAACCTCAAACTCCTGGGCTCAAGCGATCCTCCTGCCTCAGCCTCCCTAGTAGCTGGGACTACAGGCATGCGCCACCATGCCCGGCTAATTTTTTCTGTATATTTTTAGCTGTCCAATTAATTTCTTTCTATTTTTGGTAGAGACGGGGTCTCGCTCTTGCTCAGACTGGTTTCGAACTCCTGAGCTCAGAATGGTCCGCCCGCCTCGGCCTCCCAGAGTGCTAGGATTACAGGCGTGAGCCATCGCGCCCGGCCTAAACAATGCTCTTTGTCTTCACTGTTGGCTTCTTTGCATGCTGTAAAATTAGTGTTCTTCAACATCTCCTCCATGTGCAAGCCCGATTGAATGCCTTATTAACATATATTAAGAAGGAAATTTATAAA
>CAUYSK010116703.1:0-14937 GCA_963575035.1 Avahi laniger | reverse complement strand
AACAACTCTACCCCTCCCTCTAGCCCTTGGCAGCCACCATTCTACTTTCTGCCTCTATGAATTTGACTATTCTAGGTACCTCATATAGGTGGAATCATATAGTATGTGTCTTATAATTGGCTTATTTCCCTTAGCATAATGTCCTCAAGGTTCATCCACGTTGTAACATGCCAGAATGTCCTTCTTTTTTGAGACTGAATAATATTCCATTGTATGTGTGTGTATATATATATTTTTGGGGGGGGGTACAGAGTCTTGCTCTGTTGCCCAGGCTAGAGTGCCATGGCATCAGGCTAGCTCACAGCAACCTCAAACTCCTGGGCTCAAGTGATCCTTCTGCCTCAGCCTCCTGAGTAGCTGGGACTACAGGCATGTGCTACCATGCCCGGCTAATTTTTATATATATATTTTTAGTTGTCCAGATCATTTCTTTCTATTTTTTAGTAGAGATGGGGTCTTGCTCTTGCTCAGGCTGGTCGTGAACTCCTGACCTTGAGCGATCCTCCCGCCTGGGCCTCCCAGAGTGCTAGGATTACAGGCATAAGCCACCACGCCCGGCTTGTATATAGATATATATTAACACAACATTTTATTTATCCATTCATCTGTTTATGGATACTGGGGTTGCTTCCACATTTGGCTGTGAATAATGCTGTTATGAACGTGGGTGTACAGATATCTCTTCAACACCTGCTTTCGATTCTTTCGGGCGTATCTGAAAGTGGAATTGTTAGAGCAAATTATCCATATTTAAAATGTTAACATCAAACATTACAGAGTTTGGACCATAATCAATATGAAATATTAAGTCAAACAAAGTTACCTTCTCCCAAAGCATCAGGTGACCAACAGGTGGGCCTATTAGACAATATTCTAGTATGACCCTCACAATACTTTGGAATAAAAAAAAAAATTCTAGTATGACTGTGAAAGCACACGCAGTAATCTTTTACCTTATTTCTAGTTTTGGATAGTTTTTCTCTGCAGTCCCCCGTGATGAGGCTAGGCACTCTGTGTTGTCGGCCATCTTATTCCCAGCGGCTAGGCCCAGAAATACTGCTGAATGAAGGAGGAGGCCTACATCACCAGGCTGTTGGGAGGACACCATGAGGTGAGGCTTACAAACTGCCTGTCAAAGCACTCACATTGTGGGTGCTTAAGACCTAGGAGGAGTTAATAGTATTGTTATGCGGCAGCTGGGTGGGGGAAGGGAGCTGGTTATGACTCAAGGGAGTGGGGGTGGCCTCGACTCTTGTCATGGAGGGGACTGAGAGAGGGTCCTGGGGCCTGTATGCCTCCATACCATAATGCTGGGGGAACTAATATTTCTTTTTAGGAGTCTCCATGGGATACTTGCCTCCTCAGGCACCATAGGAGCAGTGGCAGCTTGGCTGATAAACTATAAACCAGCCTTGTTTGGCTTCCTGCTCCTTCTGCTGTTGCTTAGCAACTGGCTGCTCAAGTATGAACACAAGCTCACGCCCTCAGAGCCCCAGCAGGTGAGCAAGAGGCGGCTTGGCTTCAGCTGCGGGAGATGGGATCTGTACAGCTAGACTGGGGCGCGGGGGAGGCTAACGAGGCAAGACTGAGGAATCTAAGACTCTGGTCCATGCTCTGCACCTTCCTCTTGGGTGATGGTGGACAAATCACTTCCCTCCACAAGGCCTCAGTTTGCCCCCGCTGTAAAATAGGGACCATCCCAGACTCTTCTAGTTCAGTTTGATGTCAACTTGCTGTGGCGACAGAAACAACTACTTTAATGTGGAAAAAATTAAAATGGATGAACCAGAGATACATGTATCAATATAGGTACCTAAGATATAATAATGAAAACAACAGAAATGTGCATAGATTATGACCTCTTTTATATAATGTTAAAACACCGTGCAAAACAATACCCTGGATTAGTATGTGTAGTGAAAGTATTTTAAGGCAGGATGTCTCAACCTTGGCACTACTGACATTTTGGGCCAGATAATTCTTTGTCGTGAGGGGCTGTCCTGTGCATTGTTGGAAGCCTGGCAGCTGGTGTCCCTAGCCTCTACCCATGAGATGCAGGTAGCACCCCCCACCCTATTTGTGACAACCAAAAATGTCTCCAGACATTGCCAGATGTCCCTTGAGGAGGGCAAAATAACCTCCCATTAAGAACTACTGGTGTAGGCCAGGCGTGGTGGGTCACGCCTGTAATCCTAGCACTCTGGGAGGCCAAGGCGGGTGGATCACTCAAGGTCAGGAGTGAGACCAGCCTGAGCAAGAGTGAGACCCTGTCTCTACTAAAAAATAGAAAGAAATTAGCTGGACAACTAAATATATATATATATATATATAAATTAGCTGGGCATGGTGGCGCATGCCTATAGTCCCAGCTACTTGGGAGGCTGAGGCAGAAGGACTGCTTGAGCTCACGAGTTTGAGGTTGCTGTGAGCTAGGCTGACACCTCGGCATTGTAGACTGGGCAACAGAGCAAGACTCTGTCTCAAAAAAAAAAAAAAAAACTACTGGTGTAAACAAATGCATGGAAAAAATAAATACCAATTTCAAGATTATAGTTGAGAAGATGTTCAGGGAGGGAGGGGAATCCTATAGGAGGGGTCTTCAATTATATTTATGATATTTTATTTCTTAAGCTGATGTGGGAATATGAGTATGTTATAATATTTACTTTTTTTGCATGTCTGAAATATTTATTTTTTAAATGTTTTTAAAGACCAGTCGTTTGTAGCTAAATCCAACAAGAAAAAATAAAGTGTTATCATTAACCAGGGGAGGGGTCACATGAGGGTTACAGATACAATAGCATGTCGTGGGACCACTGAGACTTTGAAGTTTGAGATTTCACTGGGCCTGACAAAATGCTCAGAGAGGCCCATTGGAGAAACAAAGGCCCTGAAGATGGATATATTTGGGTTAAGGGCTTTATGTCTTCTGTGACTGGCAGATTACTGGGCTACTTTATTTATTCCCATGAACCAAAGGCGACCGCGGGACTTGGGAGTTTGGGGCTGCATGATGCTGAGAAAGTGACTTTCCCTCACTGGGCCCCTAGTCTCAACCACAGAATGTGACAAAGTGCTCCCCTTGCAGGCGGTTGCGAGAATCTATTAAGATAATATTTATAAAGCACCTGGCATGGAGCAGGTGTTCAAACGGGGAAGGGATTATCATTATTAACCAACTTTTCCCCTTTCCTGGTGGTGGGGAGCTTAGGAGGAGGCGGAGACACCAAAGCCTTCTGAAAGCAAACCCAACACCAACGCCATGAGCAGGAAAGAAGTGGAGAGAATGCGCGCTTGCTTCGCCCTCCAGGACAAAGTCTTCGAACGGCTTTTGTTCAGCGAAATGAAGTTGAAGGTCTTAGAAAATCAGATGTTCATCATATGGAGTAAAATGAATCGCCACCGGCAGTCAAGCAGACGTCCGAGTTTTCCCACAAGGAGACACAGAACGAGGAGGCAAGAACTGACTTTCTCCACCCTCTCCGATTGTACTTCCAACTCCCCGCCATGATGAGGCAGAGGGGCGCTGGCCTCTGCTGTTATCCTGACTCAGTAAAACCCAGTCAGAAGCTTTCGAACGTTCTTCGTAAATCGCTCATGTTGGAGAGGTGCCTAGGCTCTAGGAGGAGGACCAGAGGCTGAAAGGGTGTCTCTGGGAAGAAACACGGCCGGTCAGCCAGGTAGCACACAGTGACAGCCTCACAGGGCTCTAGAGCCCATCCCTTTCTAGAGCCCTCTGTTAGTTGGGCCACCTCTACCCTGGTCCCTGGCCCTTGGGTGTCCCCTCTTACCCTGCGCCTGGAGGCCAGAGTGAGCCCTGCCAAGCCTGGCTTTGACCATGTTCATTGCCTGTCCTTGAGCCAATGTCTGGCCACGATGGCCTACCAAGTAAAGCCCACGCTCCCTGCCGTGGTGTTCAGGCCCTCTGTGACCTGACTCCCTTCCAGCCCTTTCTCGCTCCATCACTCCCCTTCATACACCTTAAACTCTACACCAGAGTATCCTAAACATCAGTCGTTTGTGTGTCACCTTTGTGATTTTTGCCATCACCATGAACCACCTCAATGTTTAACTCAATATTATCCCTTTAAGTTGACCCTTTATTCTTAAATAAATTTATCTGTAAAGGAAAATAAATAGCAATTTCTCTGTAACTTAAAAAGTACAGTATCCTTGGTTTAAATAGAACATGACTGTAAAAATAAAGATCAGGAAAACAAAACCACGTTGTTAATTCCAACCAGAGCTAGGTCCCCCACTGAGAAATCTGGGCCTGTGAGTTTTGTGTTAAAAACTGAGATTAGCAAGTGTTAAAATGTAAGATTAGCAATTTACCATGGGGCTGGTAAATTTACATGGCCCCAGTCCAGGACTGGGTGTGTGTGACTTTGGGTCTCTTTTTGCCTCTTTGGAGGCCTCTTGATGGACATCCACCCCGGGCAGGCAACTCTGACACTGCTTTACTTTGAGGAATGCGGTGTTTCTACCACCCATCTCCTCTGCAAATGGGGAACGTTGCGGTGGTCACTATACCTGTGCAACAAGTCTCTTCTGCTCCGCAGCCACCTTCTTCAGTCTCCAGAGGTTGCTTCTGAGGGCAGAATAGTGACTCCTGGGTTCCCATGGGGGTCAGTGCTTTGGAAAAAGTGCAGATCCTCTGGCTGATCCCAGGATATGGCAGACCCAGGCTGACCAACAAGAACATACGCAAGCAATTTCAGGAGACAGATCAGGGTGGAGGGGTAAATAACCTCTCACCTTCTCTTCCAGATTTAGACAGGTAATGCCGAGCAGCCCCCAGCAGCTGCCCAGGCCAGGCACAGACTGACCATAGCACTGACTATATCACCACTGCCCTCTGTGCCCAGCTGTGGGAGAACTTATTGGCATCTCACTCTCTGACTGTGGCAAGAGCATTGCTCCTAGCTGGCCACAGCCACAGCCTGCTGTGCCTTGGGGGAATTCAGCTGGGATAATTCAGGCCAAAGCCACAAACAACACAGCCATGCTCCCATCTCCCACACGGATACTGCTGAAGCCGATGGCAGAATGTTGAACAGTGCCCCTTGTGTCCCCAGGACTCTACTCCTGCTCTGCATATAGGTCCTTCCTTGCTTTCGTTCTCTTTTTTTTAGAGACAGGGTCTTGTTCTGTTGCCCAGGCTGGAGTGTTGATCGAGGTCATGTAGACATATTATCTCCTTTGGTGCCTGATCACAGCTCACTGTAACCTTGAATTCCTGGGCTCAAGTGACCCTCTTGCCTCAGCCTCCTGAATATCTTGGGACTATAGGCACATGCCACCATGCCTGGCTAATTTTTCAAATTTGTTATAGAGATGGGGTCTTGCTATATTGCCCAAGCTGGTCTTGAACTCCTCCCACCTTGGCCTCCCAATGTCCTGGGATTACAGGTGTGAGCCACCCGGCTTCTCTTTTGATATAACTCCACCTGAATATGAGCCTTTGTGATAACCTGAGACCTGTGGGCACAGGCAACCCAGACCCAGCCTCCAGTGCTTTTTTTTGTTTGTTTTTTTGAGACAGAGTCTCGCTCTGTCACTCCAGCTAGAGTGCAGTAGTGTCATCATAGCTCACTCACTGCAACCTCAGACTCCTGGGCTCAAGCAATCCTCCTGCCTCAGCCTTCTGAGTAGCTGGGACTACAGGCACATGCCACCACGCCTGGCTAAGTTTTTCTATTTTTAGTGGAGTTGAGGTCTCACTCTTGCTCAGGCTGATCTCGAACTCCTGCTCTCAAGTGATCCTCCCGCCTTGGCCTCCCAGAGTGCCAGGATCACAGGTGTGAGCCACCTCACCCGGCTCCCCTGGTGCTTTTGACAAGACATTCCTGGGTGTTTAGTATGTGAACTTCACCATTTTATGCGGATTTTCCTCCCAGATGGGTAGAATCCACCACTCGCGACCTCTCAGCTATCCTGAAGGAAATTGCCATGGGGACAGCCAGGTTCTCACTGCTGAGGTTGTCACGGACCCTTAGCCAGGGATGCTGGGTAACCATGTGGCTTTGCACTCTGCTGATCACCCAGGAGAGTAGCCACGCTGGCCAATACCCCCTGCTGCTTCTGGACTCACGCCTTCAGCCAAGCCAAGGAGCCCGTGTGGCTACCGCAGGAGCAAGCCCAGTGACCGCAGGCTGCTCCTCCATCTGGGCCTGGGCCCCTTTCTTCAGACGTGGCGTGGCCTCCATGGCCAGATGGCTTAGGCTTCCCTCCTACAATGTCTCCTCCAGCAGTGCCAACGACCACTGGAAATCTCGTCACAAGCCCAGCGATGTCCACTCCTATTGGGTGGGTTATGTTTGATGGGCCCCTAGGTCATGGACCTTGGAAAATCAGCTTGCTTTGGACTGGAAGTCCCCAGGGACTCACTGCAGGTTCCTAGCAATGAGACAGCAGGTGGGCTCCAGAGGGGGCTCCCTCCCCCAAAGCAGAAATGACTCCGCCGGGTCTCCACATCCTGCAGGGTATCCGGGTGCCCTCAGCACTGTGAGCAACTCCCCTGGTGCCTGAGCTCGGGCCTGTTTTTCTTTACTTGCAAGACTGGCCTCAGACTTGCCTATAAAAAAGTAGAGTAGCAAGACAGGGTCCCTCTTCTGGAGCACACCCCGTGGTGTTTCCAGCTCTGCCCCGTCCCCTGTACCTCTCAGCAGGCGACAATGGAAGGTTGGACAACTTGTGTTTCACTCAGCTCTGACACTCCGCTTCAATGTTTCCCCAGTGAAGGCTGTTTTTGAGCCTACACTGCAATACTTCGTGGTATGTGCCTTCACCCAGAACCCCCATCTCCTGGACCTCGGAGTTCAGTCCTCAGATTCCTTCTTTTCTCTGCCTCACTACCTTGGAGAGGGGCTTTAAATGCCATCTCCTGTTACATGCCGATGATTTTCCAAGTTATATCTCTGATACAGACCTCTCAGCTCCAGATGCAGATGTCCGACTGCCTACTTCTGCACCTTCGCTCAGACATGTCAAAATGGGCACCACCGATCCTGACCCCTCCCCGCCACTTCCACGCCGTGCAGGCGTCCTAATCCGGCGGTAAAAGTCACCTCCGTCTTTTCAGTTGCTCAGGCCAAAAACTTTGGTGCTGTTCCTAATTCCTCTCTTCCTCTCATACCCAACTCCAGTTCATCAGCAAATCCTATTAGCTACACCCGCAAAGTACAGAGAGCCTCTGTGAATTCAAACAACCTCAGATAAAAAATATTAAAAAAAATTGCATCTGTACTGAGCATGTTCAGACTTGATTTCTTGTCATTATTTCCTAAGCGATACAATGTAATAGCTATTTTCATAGCATTTCCATTGTATTAGGTATCATAAGTGACCTAGATAGGATTTAAAGTATACAGGAGGATGTGCGTTGGTTATATGCAAACACTGTGCAATTTTATACCAGAGACTTGAACATCTGTGGGGGATCCTGGAACCAATCCCCCACGGAGACTGAGGGAAGACTGTATACCCAGAATCTGGCACATTCCCACTGCCCCCCCCCCCCCCCCCGCTGCTGGTCCAAGCCCTGCCATCCCTCACCTGAGTCACTGCTGCTGTCTTCGAACTGGCCTCCCTGCCCCCACCCCTGCCCTCTAGTCGGTTCTCGCGCTGAAGCCAGAGTGTGTCTTTAACGTGAGATTGTGCTACTCCTCTGCTCCGAGCTCTGCGGGGGCTCCCACCTCCCTTGGAGGGAGAACCGAGCCCTTCCCAGAATGTTCTTCGTGACCTCCCCGACCGACCCCTTACTTCCTGATCTCACCCACTACTCTGCCCTTTGCCTGGTCTGTGCCAGCCATGGTCTCCTTGCTTTTTCTTTAATGTGCCACAGTCTGAGGCCTGTGCAGTGGCTGTTCCCTCCACCGTGAACACTCTTCCTCTGTTGTCCGGGCAGCTAACTTCTTTACTTTCTTTAGGGGATTAGCTAAACGTTTCTTCCCCCACGAGGCGCATCCTGACCATCCTATTTAATACCATAATCTTCTTACCTGGCTGTACTCATCACTTTCTAATGGACCATTTAACTTACTTATTTATTTATTGAGACAGGGTCTCGCTCTGTCACCCAGGCTAGAGTGCAGTGGCATCATCACAACTCACTGCAACTTCAAACTTCAGCCTCCCGGGTAGCTGGGACTACAGACGTGCACCACCATGCCCGGCTAATTTTTTCATTTTTTCTGTAGAGATTGGCTATCGCTCTTGCTCAGGCTGGTCTCAAACTCCTGACCTCAGGAGATCCTCCCACCTTGGCCTCGCAGAGTGCTAGGGTTACAGGCGTGAGCCACCGCACCTGGCCTTAACTTATTTATTCTGCTGCCCCTGCTCTAAGAGGAGCTCTGCCAGGTCAGGGACCTCTGTCTGTGTTGTTCACAGATGTATCTGAAGAAGCTAGAGCAAAGCTCAGCGAGTGGGTGCTCAGTAATTACATGTTGACAATGAATATCTGTTGCTATGTATCTACTTTGCCCTAGGCCCGAGTGTAAGACCCGGCAAATGGCAGATCTTCAGTAAAGTGGCTGGATGAGTGAGTGAACGGTTGAACTAATGAATCAATCAAAGCCTGACTGGTGAAAACGCTAAGCATCTTCATACATCCTTCAGGAGGAACATCTTCCTTTGTAAAGTTTAATTTCATCCTTGACATCTTTGCAGCTGCATTCTTCTTTCTTCACGGTCCTGCTGCCGAGGTTGAGGACAGTTATTTTCTCCCTGGGAGGAGAGGGCAAGGAGACTAATACTAATAATAGTGACTAACTATTGAGCACTTGCTACGTGCTAGCTGTATGCTCCAGGTGTCTCATCTCATGTAATCCTCACCCCTACCCAAGGGGGTAGGTTCTACTCCATTATCCCATTTTACAGATGAGCACATTGTGGTACAGGAGAAGCCACGAAATCCAATCAAAGTCACATAAATAGTAAGTGACGGAGCTGGGATTTGAACTCCTGCAGTCTGGATCTAGGATCTGTCCACTGGGTGAGGATTTTGAAGGTTTTTCCAAAGAGCAGGAGGAGGCCATGGAAGGTTACTTAAGCAAAGTATGGATATACTCTGTCATATATGAAAAGGATGAGTAATTGCCCCATCACGGGGCTGTCGTGGCAGATTATCTCGGTTCATGGATGGGCAGCTCCCAGACAAGGTCCTGGAGGAAGAGAAACACTAGAGAAAATCATCTTTTAAAAGAGGCTCAGGTGGGACCAGAGATTTTGCACATGGGCCTCTACTGCCACCCGGCGGCCACGCTCCTGTATGACGTGCTGTGGGTTCTGGTCTAGCTAAATTCGGGAGGGCGGGGCTGGTCTCCGTGGTGAGAAATGGCTGCACTGGGGTCGCGGTGAGGGAGCCAGGAGGAGGTCCCAGAAAGGCGCTGGTGTCCTGGGGGTGAGGGTTGCAGAACCCTGGAGTGGATTAATTGATTGAGATATTCAGTGCTAGGTGTGACAGCACCAACCTGAATGAGACAACACTCCTTGCTTGGAGGACCTCACAGGCTGGTGGGAAGACAAGAAGAGAGGAGCATTAGTGTCTGGAGAACAGCAAGACTGCTGAGTCCTAACCCAAGTCCTGCCACTTCCTGGGGACTTTGCTTTTCAGAGCATCAGTGTCCTCATATATAAAGTGGGGACAGAATAGAAACTACCTCCTGGGATTGTGCAGAGCAGAGGACGTGACACAGCAGTAAGCACTGTGACGGGCACAATGTCAACACGCAGGCTGTGCCCCAGAGGCAGCCTGCCCAGCGCCCTGACCTGCAGAGACCAACCAAGCAGCTGTACAAAGGAAAAGACCTGGGTCCCCGCTCTTCTGTTGTCACCAAACCTGCTATGTGACTGTGGCGAGTCATTTCTCCTGAGCCTGTTTTTCCAGCGACGCAATGTGCAATTTGGGCAAATTCACTCAGATTTTTGGCCATGGGGGCTGCAGAAGAAGATCTAGAAGGCTTGGTCCGCCCCTTCACGTGCCGACCCTGAGCATCAGCACAAGGTGACAATTATTCCAGGCCCCGTTGAGGTAACGACGCGGAGGCTGGTGTAATCCATGAGCTGTGCACGGGCTTCCCTTCTCCAAGTGTGGTCCTCGGACCCGCATCGCACCCGCTGGGAGCCTGTTAGAAATGTCCGTTCTCAGGTCCCATCCTGACCCACTGGCTCGGCGCCTGCAGGTTAACGCCATCCCCAGGATGCTCCTACACACTTTGGGCTCGGCAGGGACTCCTTTTGGAGAGAGCACGCTTTTGCCCACCGGCCTGGAGCATTCGTGTCATGTGATGCCACTCAATGCTCCCTGACAGATCTGCCCCCCTTCCCTGCTGCTCGGGGACCCCAGGAACTAATCCCCATGGCAGAGGCACTCTGAGGGATTAGTGCTGGGGAAATTAGGCGCCGCATCTGCCGGCTCCTGGAAAGCTTGGCAAAGCCTGTGCCTCAGAGCCCGGGAAGCCATTCCTGTCCCCTGGACACAGGGGCTCCCAGAGGGACTGGTCAGCCCTGGGGGGCTGGAATTGCCCTGTCCTTCCCGAACCTTCCGGAAGAGGGTAAGTTGTGGCCAGGAGCCCGGGGGCCTGACAGGGCTGTCCTGAGCAGGCTCGAGAGGGAAGAGGAAGAGGAATGAGGTGCAGGGGCGGGTAGGGTGACCAACTGTCCTGTTTGCCGGGGGCTGAGGGGTTTCTGGGGATCGGGGACTGTGGGGGTTTCTGAGCTGCGCATCCCTTGCCTTGGAGGTGGAGCCGCACGGAGGGAGGGGCTGCTCTGCCCCCCATCCCCAGCCACCCTCCTCGCTTCCAGCATTTCTCCGTCCCCCTTCTCTTTTCCAGCCCCCGGATCTCTTTTTGCCTTCACTCTTCTGCCTCAGTTTCCCGCTCACAGGGTCTGAGGGTGAGCGGGAAACCTGGGGTGTAGACCTGAATCCTCAAAGAGCTGGAATCTTCCCGTCCCTCCGAGAGAATGAAGACCCAGGTGAGGCACGGCCCCAAGCAGCCTTCAAATATTGGCCTAAATCCCCCCGCACCTCCTTTGTCATCCTCACTAACCTTTCTGGAGCATGCACAGAGGCCAGGGTCACTTCCAGGTGTTTTACCTGCATTGACTCCGCGAATTCTCAAAACAAATCAGAAACGACTCCTCTTCCTTGTCACCCCCCCAGGCTGCCTGCCCGGTGACTCTCTCCTCCTCCTCCCAGCCCCAGGCCGAGCTCATCTGTGCATTTTGGGGGCCTGGAGCCCTCTGTACGGTCTCTGTTCACACGTCTCTCTCAGAGCAATTAGGACAACTCCGGCTTCCAGGGGCTTTGCACGCACGATCTCAATTACTCTCACCTGAACTCTGTGAGGTGCAGGACCGATCGTTAACCCCACTAGGCAGGTGAGGGAACTGAGACTCGAGGAGCTGAAGTCATTTGTCCAAAGCTGGTGAGGGCAGAGCCGGAGTCGAGCCCTGCTTCGCCGCCAGCCCAGGCCCTTGTGTGTGACGGCTCCACCATCCTGCTGGCTCTGCGGGGCAGGTGTGGCCCAGCACACAGATGGCCCTCGGGGTTGTTTCCCGAATGAATGACTGGGCAAAGAGGGGCTGTCGCAGAGGGGCTGTGAGCACGGGGGAGGAGGTGAGGGTGACTCAGCTGCAGCCCACCCTGGAAGGTGGGAGCTGCGGTAGGGGTGGGCTTTGGGGGAGCCTGGCTTTTCTGGAGCCTTCCCCGCCAGTGGTTTCTAGCCGGAAGGGAGAGGGGAGAGATTCCTAGCGGCTATTGGAAGTCGAAATGTGAGCAGCTGGCGAGCTGCTTAGCGGTTAAATGCTGACCCCACCTTTGGGTCTGTTAGACTAAATCCTGAGATTGGAGACAGACTTGCGATGAGGCTGCACCCCAGAGGAGGGCTACAGTTCGGGGGTGCAGAACCCCTAGCTGCATTTTGAAGTGGGTGGGGTGGTGCATAGTGCAGAACTTGAACCCCAACCTTGTCATTTGCTGCCCATGACCCGGGCAGGTCATTTAATGTCTCTGAATTTCATTCTTCACCTGAAAATGAGCTGGTCACGCCATAGGTGCCTGGTAGGGAGATTGGCCGCCTTCTCCGCAGGCTGCGCTCACTGGCCCTCCCCCACGCTCAGAGGGGAGTATCTTCCACATGCACCTGGGACAATGCCAGGGAGCACCCCATTCGTCCTTTGTGGCCGAGGCATGGTCTTGTGTCTGGTGTCACTCCCCCAACAGATGGAGAATCCCAGTCTTCTTGTGATCTTTAATGGCTTCATTTTATGACAATCGAGGTATCGTGTACATGCAATAAAATCTGCACAGTTCTGTGAGTTTTGACAAACGCACACATAACCGCCACCACAGTCAAGATATAGCACAGTTCCATCTCCCTCAAAATTCCCTTCCGCTCTTTTGAGATCTACCCCTATGCCCAGCCCCAGGCAACCACTGAGTTGCTTTCTGTCTCTACAGTTCTGGCTTTTCCGGAATGTCATATCAGTGGTGTTATTCAGTCTGCAGAGATACAGAGTCTGGCTCATTTCACTTCGCACGATCCATCCACATTACTGCATGCATCAGCGGTTCGCGCCTTCACATGGCTGGGTCGTGTGCCATTGTACAGATGTACCATAGTTAGTCTAGCACCAATTGAGGGATATTTGGGTTGTTTCTGGTCTTTGGAAATTATGAACAAAGATTGTTTTCAGTGTGAAACCCAGATTCTAGAGCTGAAAGATACTTTCGTAATCATAGGGGATCTCCAGATGTAAAAGTAAAGCCTTTACAAGTCACCCGATCCTGTTCTTCAACAATTGAAGAAACGGAGGCCCAGAGAGGGGAAGGGACTTGTCCACAGTCACAACTGACTCGGGAGGCGGGGCTGGTTTTTGAGTCCGAGTCTTTCAACTTGCAGAACAACGTAAAGTTCAAACGCATTTCCTGAGAATCTGCCAGTGCCGGGTGAGGTGCCAGGTGTCGTGGGCCTATAAGCCAAGAAGGAAGGATCTTGATGTGGAGCACCACCCCTCCCCCCCCCCACCTCGCAGGGAGCCAGACAGAGAAGCCAGTGGCAACCAGTTAGCGAGCCGGTAGTAGTCGGTCACTACTACTCTGCAGTCGTGGGGCATGCATGAAGTAGAGAGGAGAGTGTGCGCAGTTCTGCCCGGCGAGGAATGAGAAGGCTTCACGGATGCCCGTGGGGTTTAAGGGAAGAACACAGCTTGCCTGGTGGGTAAGGATAGAAAGGCCATCACGTCCCAAGGGAATGACAGGTGTGCAGGCCAGAGAGGGACGGCAATGCAGGGTGTGGAGCACAGAGACGCAGGGTGTGCCGAGAAGGGCAGGGAATGGGCCAGTGGAGGGAGTCGGGGTCAGATCATAGGAAGCCTCTCTTGCCGGATGGTTTCCTGTAGAGTAGCGCCTGGCACATAGTAAGTGCTCAATATGTGAGCGATCTTTGTTAAGGAAGAGAGTGTAGGGTTGGAAGGAGAGGGATGGAATATAGACTCAGTGGGACTCTACTGGAACAGCCCAGAACACGCACGTCAGCATGTACAGACAGTTGCTATGTTTCAGAGATGGCGTACAAGTCAGTGGGGGACAGGTAGGTGTACTTAGTAAATGGTGCTGGGACTACTGATTATCCACATGGAAAAAGCAAAACAGTCACGTTGTTAGGGCAGCCTGGCTCCAGACTCACGCTCTGACTGCCACAGTGCTCGGTGTGTTCCTGCAGTGCCGCACTCCACAGAAGTTAAAACGAATAACTTAGAACTGCGTGTATCTGATGGGATAAAAAGCAAGTTGCAGGAGGATAATACAGCATGAAATAATTTATATAAGTTCAAAAACGTGCAAAGCAATGCTGCACCCTGTTTATGGAAGCATAAACACGTAGTAAAAGAACAAACACATGCAGGAGGAGGATAAACACCGGGACCAGAGTGAGTGCTGCATACGGGGAGCGAGGGAGGGGAATGCAATCTGCAGACGGTACACAGACCCTTCGACTCCACCTGGAATGTTTTCTTTTCCTCCGTTTAGTCATTTAACAAATACTTGTTAGGGGCTGCTCTATTCCAGGGGCTGTTTTAGGCACTGGGAGTACCTCAGTAAACAAAACAAATAAAAATACCTCTTTTCTAATGGGATGGGGCTGCTGAAAACACAAACTAAACAAGTAACTGACACAGTCTATTTAAAAAATGTAAAGCTATATGGAAAATATGGTAAACGTTAAGATTTAACAACGTTGGATGGTGAGTACCCGAGGGTTCGTTATCGTTGTCTCTGTGTATTCCTCAGTACGTTTGCAATATTCTGTGATTTTTACAGGTCAGCAGGGCTTGGTGGTGGGCTGGAGGTGGGGACTGACGGACAAGGAGGGGCCAGGGCAGACCCTGACGTTTCCAGCTGGGTGGCTGAGTGGAAGCAGGTGCCAGGAGCCAATGTTGAAAATATTAGAGCAGGAGGAGGCGGTAAAATGAGCGAGTTCTGTCCGGGGTGTTGAGTTTCAGATGCTGGGGACTTCCAGGTGGAAATGCTCAGGGGGTGGTTGGAATGGGAGCCCGAAGTTCAGGAGCGAGCCGAGCAGCAGCTAGGGGATCGGCAGTCACTAGCACGTGGCTGGTGTCCTTGTGCGTGAGCTCACCCGGGGACTGTGTCTTTCAAGGAATTGGTCCTCGTCATTTAGACTGTCAAATGCACTGGCATGGAGTTGTTCACAATACTACCCTGTAGGATCTGTAGTGACGTCCCTCTTTCATTTCCGATTTGGTCATTTGTCACCGAGGGATTGTGTGTACTGAGGACAGAGGGGGAGGGAAGGGGGAGGGATACCGTGTTTGCAGGACAGAGGTGGAAGGGGAGCCGCGAGCAGTTAATGCAGTATTTGATTAATGCCCGTTTCCTCCCCAAACTGTGATCCCCAAGAGGGCAGGGAAAAG
>CAUYSK010116701.1:0-38223 GCA_963575035.1 Avahi laniger | reverse complement strand
CAGGTTTGTTGTCCCTCCGCTTCAGAGTGTGCCCTCCTCTGATGGAGCAGCCAGGCAAGCAGCACTCGGGAGCCAGTGAACAGGGAGCTCATGGTTTGAGCACCCCTTAGTCCTCTGCAGATCTTTAAGAGGAAAAGTTTGAGCCTCTCTCTCTCTCTCTCTCTCTCGGTGGAAGTCCTGGTATGGTGTATGCACCAACAGGTGGGAAGCAGCAGCTCCTGAGACCCCTGGCTCAATCATCTCTCTCAGCAGCCACAGGTGGGGGAGGTGTAGGGGAGGAAAAGAGTCCGAGTGGAGGAAAACTAGCACTCTGGTTGTCTCTGTCCCTCTCTCTGGAAGGCAGCCCACCTGGAATGTCTAGGCTTTGGGGTCATGCAGATCCCCCAGGACCCACTGGCTCTTCTGGCTCCTGAAGTCTGGGCTGGATTTGGGAAATGTTTCTGTGGGAATGAACAAGATGAAAACTGAGGGTCTGATGCCCGCTGGGGAGGACAAAGGCATACAGTGGATGGAGAAGCAATATGGCGCCTGCCATCTGTGGTGACAGGAATTGCATGGGGGGCTAGCAGGCTGGTGCTTTGTCCTCAAGAAGCTCCCAGATCACTGTCAGCAACAGCTTTTGGGCTTGTGAGGGTAGAAAGGCTCTGCAGCAGCTTGGAAGCCTGCTGACTGCCAGAGATGTGAGGGAGGGAGAAGCAAACCACTCCACCTCCCCTTTTCATTGGACTCCAGGCCTCTCGGGGTTGTCCTCTGCTGATGTCTTGCTCCCTCTTGTTCTGCTCTGCAACTTCTTCCCGTGGAATCTCATGTAGTTTCTGACACTTTTTACTTGGAATTACACCTGATCTATGATTGTTTGTTTTTTTCTTTTTCATCTAAAACTTTTTCTTCTTTCTGAGACCATCTGGCAGCTGGTGTCTCTGGTTAGCCATCTTGTCCCCAGAATCATAATTTCTATTGAGAGATCTTCCTTACAGGACTGTCTTGTGAATATGAATGATAAGGCCCAGGACTATTCTTTTAATTATTCTTTGAATTGTTTTAGAAATAACTCTAGCTGCTCCCATCTTTATAGTCTAAGAAACTCGAAGGGATCCAAAATGCTATTCTTATGCACAGTTGGCCCTTCAAATCTGTGGGTCTGCATTCCTTGATTCAACCAACCATGGCTTGAAAATCTTCAGAAAAAAAATCCACAAGGTTCCAAAAAACAAAACTTGAATTTGCCATGTGCTGAGTACCACTTTGAATCCATGCAAATGAAGTGATGTGTAGGCATTGTATTAGATAGTATAAGTAATCTAGAGATGATTTAAGGTATAAAGGAGGCTGTGTGTAGACTGTATGTAAATACTATGGCATTTTCTATAAGAGAATTGAGCATCTACAGATTTTGGTATCTGCAGGGGATATCCTGGAACCAATCTACACAGATACTCAGGGATTACTCAGTGTATGTGTGTATGTATTTCATAAACACATAGCTTAAACAACTTTTATTCCATTTTATATATGTTATAGGTAGTTAAATACAATATTTTGAATTTTTATTATATTTTTAATAAAGGCTCATGATTTTATACTTTGGCAGTTGTAGCTTAAGGTACCATTAAATTCACATAGATTATCTGCAGGTCTAGGGGCTGCTAATGCATCTGAGCTTTGCCCATTACTTTCAAGGTTATCCTAATTCACCACAAGTTCTAGCATAATGTGTCTTCTCAGGAAGTCTGTGAAAATGATGCTACCTTTGAGGATGAGTGCAAGGATGTATGACTATTTAGGAAGAAAGGGTTTAGGTAGAATACGGCTGTTTCGACTGGGTTTCCTGCCCCCATGAATGAATTGTCTTAAATTAACCAATTAATAGATTTATGGACAGTAACTTAATTTCTTAATAAACTGCATATGTGGATTTATCATTGATGAGAATAGAGTCAGACTAAGGGAGGTGAGGTTAGTCATGTGACTGACAAAGTTAAAGACTTTTTACATGTATAATCTGTTTCTTAGGAGAATGCAGGAGAATACAGTGGCTAAACATACTGATTTGGAATAAAATTTCCTCGGTTCAAATTCCATCTCAGCTACCTACTAGCTATGTAACTTTGTGTCTCTGAGCTTCAGTTTCTTATCTATAAAGAGAGGAAAATAATATTGTATACTTAACAGTGTTGTTATGATATATAATGAGATTGTGCTCATAAAGAATTTAGTATAATTTCATAAAGTTAATATTATTTGTGCATGTGCTAACATGAGTGAACTTAACCAGGTGCTGTCCACGGTTCTGAGGTGAGCTCTGAGTCATAGACCATATGACACAATCCAAATAGTACAAACAGTTTGCACAGAATTGTACAATATGTACAGTCTATCAAGTAGATGGCCTTCATTAATTCAGGATATGTGTGTGTATATATGTATGTGTGTGTGTATATATATATATATATATAGAGAGAGAGAGAGAGAGAGAGTGCCATTATTTTGACTGCATTGAAGTGGGACCACTGACAAACTGCTTCACATAAGTTTTATCATGGGTTTAAGTGCCACCAAAACACTTAGCTACTAACATAGACAGCTGGTTTGACTTAATTTGTACCCCACCAATGAATTATCCTAATTGACTAAGTAATATCTTTTTGGACACACTTTAATTTTTTAAATAAAATACATGTGAGAATTTCCTTATTAATAAGTTTGTCTTCTAATGGTATAATTTTAACAAAGGACCAAATGGCCAACTGGTCCATTACCTTTATTCCTATTTACCATTGATAGAGGCCATTAGCCCAGCATCCTACCTATGTTATGCTCATTTATTAACTTAGTATGATTGGAATATAATGTCAACAGGTTAATATGCTGTCATCTATTAAATTGTGCTCAATAATCAAGACAGTTCTAGATATTATATTGTGTATTATATGTTTTATTTTTTATTTCTTGTCTACCTTTATTATGAAGATGTAATCTCCAGAGACCAAGGTATTATTTCTCTTGCTTCCCCTTCTTCCTGAAGCCTGGAACTATGCATGGCTTATAGAAGACGTCCAATAAGTATTTGTCGAATGAATGAGTAAAAAAAGAACAACTTTGTAATCAAGAAGATAGCCACCTTTATATTGTTATCTTAAATGCTCTCTGTGCCTAAAATAATGTCACCCCAAGAAATCAGTATCTGCATGGAGTCAAGTAGAAATGAAGTTAACAATTGTGCACTAGTAAATTAGATAATCTAAATGAAATAGACAAATTCCTAGAAAGACACAAATTATTGAAACTGACTCAAGAAAAAATAGAAAATCTTAAGAAGTATATAACAAGCCATTGAATTAATAATTTTAAAGCTTCCCACAAGGAAAATCCCAGGCCCGGATGGCTTCACTGATTAATTCTACCAAACCTTTAAAGAAGAATTAACATCAATTCTTCTCAAACTCTTCCAAGAAGTAGAAGAGGGTATACTCCCTAACTTATCCTATTATCCTGATAGCACAACCAGACAAATATCACATGAAACTATAGACCAAAACCTCTTTGGAATATAGATCTAAAAATCTTCAACAAAATACTAGCAAACCGAATCCATGTAAAAAGACTATACAGCATGACTAAGCAGGATTGGATTCATCCCAGTAATGCAAGCTAGTTCAACATATAAAAATCAATTAATATACTATATTATAGACTAATGAGCAAAAACCGCATGATCATCCTAACAGATACACAAAAAGCATTTGACAAATTCTAGCACCTTTTCATGATAATCCCTCTCCTTCCACATACACTTTTCACATATTGGGAGGATCAGTTGTACAAGTTGCTTTATAAGGCAATCCTTGCTTACATCAGCAAATAAACACATTTGATGTGAAGAAGAGCACAGTATCAAATTAAAGAAAGGTCTCATTAGTATAGTGATGAGTAAATAAATAAAGAAATAAAACCAACTTAGAGGAAAGGAAAGATATTGAATTCAGAATTAATATTTTTATCAATAGAAAAAGGAAAAATATTCAATAATTTTATTAAAATACGTAAATGCCAATTTTACTTGATAAATATCCCAGGGAAACCAAGAATGGTAGGGGTTCATGAATCTGGTGTGGTGCACTCGTCCTAATAGAATAAATCTCCAGAGATTTCCTGCATCCATCTAGTGGGAATTGTGCAGCAATAAGACCCACAATTACAGAGGTCTAAGTTCCTCCCTGAAGGAGGGAAGGAAGGAAAGAAGGAAGGAAAGAAAGAAAGAAAAAATCCACCTCTTTCACACTTCAGAATTTGCAAAATTTTCATTCTCAAACTATTCAGACATTCCAAAGATACAAGCATGCCGAAGACCCAAACTTGTATCTAGTTTTGTGTGAAAAGAAGGAGTCATTTATGGGGCAAAATGACTCTTGTGCCAAAATAATTTAGCATTGGAAGGGGCGAGGATTTTTTCATTGTTATTATTTTAATGCCCAGAAATATGCTTTCTTTGGAGCATACTGCAGGACAAATACATCTTTCGAGTGTCAGGTTTCATATGCCTGCATGTTTTCCCAGTCCCCTACCTGTCATTACATGAAACTTTTATGACTACTTGCAGACAAAAGCCAGAAACACAAAGAGAGGGGAAAAAAAGATGAGCTCGGTAAGTAACAGATCAGCAATTTAAGTTCAGCTGAGGAATTCAGCTCTCAGACCCCAGACTGCTGAAGAGGCTGAATTCAGGTGTCAATGACACTAGTGAGTCAGAAAGATGAGCTTTGAGTTCCCTTGTGTTTCACTGTTAGTGGTGCTGACCCTGCTTCGACTGCTAACCAAATTGTAGAATCTCACATCAATCCTTCATCTACTTGATTGTTTCTTTCCCTGCAAATTCAACTACTAATATTGTACTCTCTTGTTATACACAATATTGCTATAAAACATTGCTAATAAAAAATAATTAGAAAAGTAAATGACAGCTATAAATTGTGAGTTAAATTGTCTGTAAAAAGGTGGCATACTGCAGGCATAGCAAGGAGAACTTTGATTACTCCGTAACAAGAATAACCTACATTTGTGTGGAGTTTGACTATGTGCCAGGAATTGTTTAAATACCTTACTTATTTAACCACATATATAATCCTTTTAGAAACCCCATGGGTTCGGTATTTCATCTATAAAATACAGACAATAATAATTCTACGTTATAGAATTGTTGGAACAATCCCAAGCATAGAGGAAGCACTCAATAAATGTTAGTTGTTATTATTATTATTCACTTTACAATATACTTTTTTTTTTCGCCTTTAAAACTGAAGCATTTGTTTTTCTCCAACTTTCTGGCTCCTTTTTTCTTCTCCATGATGTCACAAAAAGCACATATAGTCACATACACAGATTCTCCCCATGCATTAGGATATACCTTTTATTATAGAACTGGAAAATTTGGATGCATTTAAAGCAACAAAATGCGACCTTACTTGCTATCTTTTCTCTTCTATCTTTTCATTCCCTTTTTGTTGAGGTTTATGCTATGTTCACCTTAAAAATAGTCCTGATATTTGAATTGTTCACTTAAATTTACAAACTATTTTACAAGCAGAATGGTCTTCAGAGTTGAGCTTTAGAGTGAGTTGAGCTTTGGAGTGGTCTTTAGGCTTGAGTCTTGGCTCATCATTTACTCAGTAATTTGAAGCAATTCACAGACCTCAGCCTAAATTTCCTCATGTGTAACATGAGATTAACAAAAGTATATACATTACGGATTTATTTTTAAATGATATAATACACGTACGAGGTTTAGCATAATCCCTATCACAATAAATAGCACATAGAGTAAATGTTAGTGGAGATTGTTATTTGTAGCGATAATAGTGGTTGATTTTCTAATATCTGTCCCACCGCATAGAGTCAGTCTGAGCTAGACGCAGTTACACACTTTCCCTTAAAGTGACTGATTTAGGATTAGCAATATAACTCGATTCTAGGCAGTAAAATAGAGGAGAGGTCTGCTGGGGAGTTACTGGGGGAATTTTTATTACTCCTAAAAAAGAGCTTTAAGAAAGAGCTGGTCCCTCTTCTTCCTTTGGACATTGTCATTCATGCCTGGATGGGATAGTGGGGACAGCTGCAGCCACCTTGCTGCCAGCCTGTGGATAAAGCCAATATACAAAGGCAAGGGGAGCTGGAGGCATGCGGTGCTGAGCTTGGAGCTGCTTGCCTCTGGGCTCCTAGGTACATCTCCTCACTGCTGAAGTCACCCTAGCCTGGGGTTTTCTCTTACTTGCAGCCAAAACACACTCTGATACAAAATGTTGATAATAACAATAATCAGCAGCAGAATCAGAGAAAGACCGATGAGACATTATATTTCTCTACAAATCAATTATTTAGTCCAACTATTCACAAAGGAGATAATCGAGTCCGTATAACCCAACTAAAGGTACCACATTCTAGGTTTATGTGTGGCAAGTTGGTTTTCAGAATTTCTTGGGCTTTATAGTTCAGTTGAATATGCTAGGGAAGGAGGTGGGAAAATATTATGACCCATGAGGTCTGGTTTATATCTACTCTTGCCATATTCTGAAAAGGCTGGGGATGTCTTATTATAGAACTCTAGAAAGTAACGGTCAACTAATGAATTTCAGTCACCCCTTTGGTCTTTTTTTATTGTAGCTGCTTTCTAGCATTCTCATGAACATTGGCTTTGATTACAGATTGTCAAATAGCCAGCATATGTTCAGACAAGTAATCTGTCTCTGGTCCAAGAACATCTTATCAACATGATCTGTGTTTGATCTTAGGTTTCAATTGATTTTTTAAATAAAATTGACAATATTCCTTAGAGCAGATGATCTTTCTTTTACTTTTTGCAACTAGTACTGAGAGTCTTTGCCAAATGATTATGACCATCCTTTTCCTAACACAGTGGTCCTCAAACTTTGCAGTAGAACTTGTTAGAACACAGATTGCTGGCCAACTTTTAAGTCTAAAGTGAGGCCCTTAGAAATCTTGCGTTTCTAAGATTTCCAGGTGATGTTCATGTTTCTTGTCCAGGGACCACTGTTGTAACCCAAACTTCTGGACACTCTAATTTAATTTTAATACTTTGACTATTTAGAAATGAATAAGGCCCACCATAGAAAATATCCTCACATGTTTCTTTCTCTACAAATCAGTATGAAATTTAGACTAATTTTGGTAATAATTTTTTAAAAAATAAGTTTAATTGTGTATATTTGAGGTTTATAACATGATGCTATGGGATACATATGGATAGAAAAATAGTTACTAGAATGAAGCAAATTAACATATCTATCATCTTACATAATAACTTTTGTGACAAGAGCAGCTATAATCTGCTTATTTAACTAAAATCCCTAATACAAATCCCTAATACATTAGATCTCTAGATATGTTCATTCTACATATCTGCTACTTTGTATCCTTTGACCTACATCTCCCATTTCCTCTTCCCCACCTTGCCCCTGGTAACCATTGTTATTCTCTAGCTCTGTATTTGATGTTTTTTTTTTTTTTTCCTGTGTCTGGCTTAATGTCCTCCAGTTATATCCATGTTGTGGTAAATGGCAGAATCTCATTATTTTTTAAGACTTAATAATATTCCATTGTGTGTATATGTTTGTGTGTATGTGTATATAAAGATATATGTATAAAATTTTCTTTATCCATTTGTCCATTGAGGGACAGCTTAGGTTGTTTCATATCTTGTCTATTGTGAATAATGTCTGTCTTGTCTATTGTGAATATTGCTGCAATGCAATGAACGTGGCAATGCAGATATCTTTATGAGGTAAAGATTTTTATCTCCTTTTAGTATATACCCAGAAAAGGGATTACTGGGTCATATGGTAGTTCTATTTTTAATTTCTTTAGGAACCTCCGTACCGTTTTCCGTAATGGCTGCACCAATCTGCTGTGCTGCCAACAGTATACTAGTGTTCCTTTTCTCCACACACTTGCCAACATTTGTTATTGCTTGACTTTTTGAACATTGATTGTTGTTGATTTGGTGTTGTTTTTAATCTACAGCTGAGAAAAGTCTGCCTGGGCCTTTAATGTGGTTGTTCTGCAAGGTTCTTCTTTGGCTGTTCTCTTAGTTGGTGATCTCGCCAGTGTCCACTCTTTCCACTATGGTCTCTGCTACTCATGTGCCTATTACCTGACCTCCCTACTCACCTTCAAGCCCCCCTTTCCCTTTGCAGCTGCCTAACTTTGAACAATTTACTTTGCCTTTCTGTTCCTTTGATTTCTCATACTTAAGATGGGATATAGTTAATAGTTGGTTCCGCTATAATGCCTGTTAAGAAAATGCAAATTTATTTTAAAAAATTGAGCAGTAACGCTGTTTGGTTCACAAGAAACACTAGGTGATTTCCCAGAACTGCAGCCAGCTGAGAGTCCCAATGGAATGTACAAATGTGCACATGCACACACCTGGCCGGGGAAGGAGCCACGCCCATCCACATCTGGTGTCAGAACTCTGCCTCCGAGTTCTGACCACCCTTCCTCCACCACTTCACAGTGACTTACAAGCAGCCACTCTTGGGTGCACTGTCCACACCCTTCCCTCTCCGATTTTTCCTCCTTACTCTCAAACTATTTTCTTTATTTCCTTTCAGTTCTCTGCTCTTTTTCTCTCTTCATCTTTTCTTCTCGCTCTCTCCGTATCTCTTTTTTCTCCTGCACATACAGTGGCAAGCTGGAGGCAGGTGGGCGGGCCAGCGGAGAGCAGGCGCTCACCCCACAAGCAAGCTTCAGGTCTTTTCCAGGTAAAGCACCTTTTTTATTGTATTAACACTAATTATGTATTTCCTAACTATCTCATGTGGTCAAAACTGTACCATCATTTTTATTAGGTTTCTATCTTTTTTAAATGTACCGCTGAATAGTTTTTGAATAGCATACCCCAGCCCCATTCTCCCATAAGACCTGTGTTTATTGCATGGTTTTGCATAGAGCAGTGATTTTCAGGAACCCATATGTTATGTTATAGCAGAACTGACTGTACTATCAATAACTCTCTCCCTCATAAGTCTAATGATTGAGTTTATTTATACTAAAGACTTAGATAACACTTGGTTATAGTAAGTGGCAAATGAGTAATGGCTATTTTTGCACTAATGGAGAGGAGATTGAATTACATAACATCCTCCAAAATCCTTCCAACACCAGGATTTTGTGCATTCTAGAGTCTAGGTTCCCTCATTATACATAGGAGATGGGAGACTGGAGGGCTGCTCAAGGTCACACAGCTAGTTAATGAGGAGATGAGAAAACACTGGCAGCACAGACTCTAGCCGGCTCTCCAAACCTGTGACCCACAGACTTAAGGCAATAACCGAAAACTAATTGCAAGGTCATTAAGTATCTCTCAATTTCTAAAGTATACATTCCAGTTTCCTGGTTATGGTAAACTGTGTCAGATAGAAGGGCTCTAAGGCTCTTCGCTGCGTTAGCTGTGCAGAAAGTTATAGCCAGAAGGCAGATGTCTAGCCTATTCAAATTTCACTCTGAGTTCTAAGCACCACTCCATCTTTGTGCCTGAAGGGAGAAAGACATACAAAGGTAACATCCAGTCACTGGCAGATGAATGCCTAAGGGGCAAAGAGAAATTCATTTTTATCTCCCCCATCACATTGTTATTTTTTCTATAGCAATTCCCTCAGCCCTCAACATTCACAACACTGATGCCCATGGGTGGAGGGCTTCTTTCTGTATTGCTTATGGTATACAAACTATGCCCCCTAAAGAATATGTTTTCCTTTGTAATGAAAGAGCCTTAAGAGCCACTGCCACCTATACTTCCCCTTAAACTCTTTTTATACTCTGATTTTGTATTGGGCCAAGAGTAAAATAATAAGATATGGACCCTCCAAACAGTGTAATCATCATTTGACACTTGGATGATCATCCACTCTATAAATGGTGATGAGTTTGCATCTCATATCGCATACTTCCCAGCTTGCCAGCTCTACAAAAACAAATGATTTTTAAACAAATGATGTTTAAAAAAGAATGATGGCATAATTAATTTTATTCATTTTGTCACTTCTTTTGGGGAGGAGGAACCAATAACAATGAGGACATCCTGGTAAATTTGTGTTTTTGTTTTCCAGCCTGGATTATATTAAAATAATAGCAAGCCTGTTTTTTTAAAGCAGTGGTTTTCAAAGTGTGGTCCACAGACCCTGACAGTCCTGGAGACATTTTCAGAGGGACTGGAGGATCAAAACGAATTTCATAAAAATGCTAAGATGCTATTTGTCTTTTCCTGAGTGTGGACGTTTGCCTTGTTAGTGCAAAAGCAAACTGCTGGCACGTTAGCACAAATCAAGGCAGTGGCACCAAATTGCACTAGTGGTCACTGCATTCTTCACCATCATGCATTTGTGGTTAAATGTGGTTTGTTTGTGGTTAAACAAACAAACAAACAGACAAAATCAATGTCACTTAAGAATGCCCTGATGAAGCAGTACCAATTATTAATTTTATGAAATCTTGATCTTTGAAATGTCATTTTAATCTGTGTGAGAAGTGGGAAGCGCTTATGAAGCAGAGCGCAGTGGTTGTCTCAAGGCAAACAATAGTGCAGTTGTTTAAGGTGCAAACTGAACCAGCCACTATTTTTCTTTTAATTTGAAAGAACAAATAACATATAAAATATGCCTTCTTAACCTTTCAAAAATGAACCAAATAAGCCTGTCATAAGGATAAAAAACCATAGATATTTGTTGCCAATGATAAAATTTGAGCTTTCAAGAGAAAATTAGAATTTTGGAGAGCTTATATTTGCCACTATGAGCTTGACAGCTTCTCGATACTTAAAGCTTTTTCTGGTGATAGTAATGAATGTGATTTTTATAATATTATAAAGTGAAAAATGCCAAAATTTGGAGGATCTGCAAAACTTAGTAAAATGTTATTTTCCAAATGACTAATGTATGAAGTTACAAAATCAGGAATGGGCAAAAAATCATTAAAAATAGAAGCAAAGTGATGAATTTTAATGTGACAGAGTATGAAAAATTTATTGATATGGTTTCAGATTCTACACTGTAACCAACCTTTAATAACCTTTCACCTGTCGAGTTTTTCTGTAGTATCAAAGAATATCCACAATTACATAAAAAGATTATTAAAATAGCATCTCCTCTTCCAACTAAATGTCTGCGCGAGGCCAGATTTTCTTTATATACTTTAATCCAAAGCATCATATAGCAAGAGACTGAATGAAGAAGCAGATATGAGAATCCAACTGTCTTCTGTTATGCCAGACACTGAAGACATTTAGAAAAATCTAAAACTATGCCACATTATTTTTATTTTGGAAAATGTAGTTATTTTCCACAATGTGTTATTTATATTAACATGTAATAAGTTTCTTATTTCCTAAATGAATGCATAAGTAAATATTTTTAAAACATCTCAATTTAAATTTCTAGTACAATACATATTGGTAGACATGACCTATAAAACAAAAGCTTTTTGGGATCCTAGATAATTTTAAAAAGTTTAACTGATTTGTAAAACCAAACAGTTTGAGATTCACTATCTTGGAGCTCTGAACTGAATTTAAAGATGTGGTTTTCAAAGTGTGGTCCTTGGACCACCAGTGTCAGGATTATTAATAATAAAAAGGTACGTATAAATACGGGTAAAATGGATATTTCTGGATCCCCTCCCATATTCTTGAAATGGACTTCAGCAGCATGGGAATGAGAAGACTCCCATGTTTGAAAAGCTTCTCAGTCACTCTGATGCACAGACAGGGTCCTGAGCTAGTCGAGGGCCCTGGACTCCATGTCTGGATTGGCTCCAATTTATTAAAGACCTTGAGCGATTCTGTCAGCTTCTTGGAACCTCAGTTTCCCCATTATAAATCGGACCCATGGGCTCACCACAATAAAAGGCTTTAAAAACATTCCACATGTTGCCATTTCTTAAATTACATGTGTTAAAATAAATGGTTGAAGTACATGTTGCAAAGCAGTATCCTTAACTTTTAAAAATAGTCTTCTAAAAGACTTTTAAAAGTAGTCTGCTGATCTATTATCCATCAATTTCAAAAATTCACAGTGGACATTTTTGTCATTAGTGCCTATTAGCTGGGTTTTAAACCCAAAGTGCATTCCTAAAAAAAAAACAATACCTGAAAAGAGAAACCAAAAGGAAAACATAAAAAAGATAAATGTAGATGAAAAAAAAAAGGGGCTGTAAACTCAGATATAAAATGAATCTGAGGTGCCAAGGGCCCCTGAAAAACAAAAGGTTTTTAAAATGAGAGATGATCCTCCCTGCCTGGGGGCTGTGTGTGGAAAGATGTGCAATCCCTTTAATGTTCAGCTGAGCCCCAAAGTCCAAAGCTCCATTTCCCCAAACCCCCTGAAGGCAAGAGCTGGCTCAGAGTTCCTAAAACTCACTTGGAAGCTTTCCTTCAAGAGCTTTAAAATTAAAAGCGAAAACCTTAAACCTTAAACTTAATCTGTTGCTCACACAAATATCCATTCAAGCAAGTGCAGCTGTGGGCAGACTCCATCCTCTCTGCCCTTCCTGGGAAACGGTGGGGCTGTCACTTTCTACATTCACTTCCAATAACAGATTTAATCCTTCCAGTAACTCCTAACAGGAGCCCGCCATGCAATTTTCCTTCATGCCCACGACGCTCGTGTATCATTTCAAGGCAAGGCGTTTTCCCCTAAGTTAGTAGCCCCTTGATTGCCTACTCTGTTAACAGAGGACGTGTTTAATATTAATGGATCACATTTATGGAATCTTTACATGTCCAGTACTCAGTAGTTCAGCAACACTCCCAACAATTCTATGAAACAGGTACTATTGTATCTATTTATAACGAGGAAACTAAGTCATAGCGAGCTTGAGTAACTTCCAGAGCACCACCCAGCTAGTAAGCAACTGAACTTGCATTCATCTCTATGATGGTAGGATTCCAGGACTTGAGCTCTAGAAAGATACCCTATTCCATTTCCTTACCTAAAGGACTGAGAGGCAGAATAACCACCCTGGGGTGGGGGGAGCGGGAAGGGGCAGCCCCTCAGTGAAGCCTTAAATCCAGTGATAGTCTTCAGAGAACCATTCTAATATGTAATAAAATCTCTAGATTTTATTTAGTAATAAAATCTCACTTACATTTTAAACTTGATTATTGTAATGTCTAGTTTAATTTGTTGTCCACTTCATTTGAGAATGGTGGAAAAGCTGCCACTTTCGGGACCATGGCAGCCAAAGTTTGTGATTTCTCCTCCTCTCTATCTCTCTCCTTTTTTTTTCGGTGTTCGTTTGTCAGGATTCAGGGCAAGGTCCTGGGGAGAGATTTTGTAGGATGGGCTGGAGCTGTATGAAAACAAGGTTGACCTTTGAGCAAATCCTATGTTTATTCTTTGTTCTCCAGCACCATGGTAGCTCTTGTAGACAATATCTGAAAAACGCTTTTTCTTCATTACACCTGAGAGGGGTGGAGGTTTGAAGGAGTGTCTGTATCTAGGGAATCACATTTTCAGGATTCATTGTAGGGACTGTTGCTGGATGTTCTAAAATTACAGCTTTTTCTGATTTACTTTTTGTTTCTTCCTATCCTCAAATTTCCAAGCTGAGATAGAAACCATGGTTGTTAGCTATCTCCATCTCTCCCTTGTGTGCGTGCATGTGTGTGCGTGTGGGGTGTGTGTGTGTGTGTGTGTGTGTCCTCCGGCTTTTCCCCCAACAGAATCCTTTCTGGTATCTTATACTCTTAACATCAATATTTGTTTTTAGTCCAAAACTTGCTTAAGTCATTTGGGAGTTATATGATCATTAACTTGAGTTGTACAGAGTGGATGTGCTGTAAAAATCTTAAGAAATATTTTTTTATGCTCAAGGGAATGTCAACAGCTAAAGAAAAAGGAGAGAGGAACATGAAAGTCTAGAAAGCATGTATTACTTTCTCTGCCTTTTTTTTTTTGGTATTTTTTATAGTTATTAAATTTGTTTCAGTGGAAAGAAAGAATATTTTGAGGACCGCGAGTCTAAATTTACAAGACAGTTGGATTATATTAATAGAATATTTAAGGAGAGAAGGTGGTTTATTTCATATCAAATACAGTAAATGATCAAGGTTTGCCTTGTTGACATGGCTAAGGTGCTTAACAGCATTCTAGCTAAAATGTTTGCAGAGTTGTAATTTAATTTATTTAATAAAATAAATAATATTTATATGGTACTTTTGCATTTATTGCTATGTTTGATCCTCACAGCAGTTCAGTAGGCATCACTGATAACGCTCAGAATGTTAAAAAACTTTCTCGAAGCTATGCAGCAAAAAAGTGGAGGTGCCAGGAGCTCTTTCCTTTCCAATGGTACTGATATAAAATGTTAAATTTGCTTTTAAGAAACATGCTGCCATCCAGCAAGCATTTACCACATCCCTCTTAAATCAGATCACTAAAAAAGTTTTCTTAAGAGGTAATAGGATCTTTGCCCTGAAATTCCCTATTGAGACCTATAAACCAACCTCAACTGTAACATATGCAATCAAAAAAAGATGTGTGCTATCTGGGGGATGGACATGCTTGAAGCTCGGACTTGGGGGAGGGGGGGAAGGGCAACATACGTAACCTAAACACCTGTACCCCCATAATAGGCTGAAATTAAAAAAAAAAGATTTGTACTGAATATGTATTTAAAGTTGACCAGGAGAACTTGCTATTTCATGGAGTGCTATTGTGAATTATATTTTTATGTGAACAGTCACCCTCTAGTTTGTATTCTTTGTCAACTGACCTTAAACAACACTGGGTTTGTTTAGAGTCTAAACATTAGAATAATATCATTTATATTTTTAAAAATATCATTTAAAATGTTTCTTATATCATTAATTTCTAAAAGGAAAATTTAACTCAATCCTTTTCTAAATTAGAACAGATTCCAAGTGAGTTGAGTCCTAAGTACATCTTAAGACAATTTGAAATTTGTTCCTAAACGAGAGGCCTATAGAATATTACCAACAGGGCTATATTGGAAAATATCTTTCAAATGTTACTTGGTCTAATCACTATCCTTGGTAGCAAGGACCATAAACTTCTGATGTTTTTGCTTCTATATTTTGGTTGGAAGCAGAGCCATTTCATCAATTAACCTAGCATAGACCCTGGAGTTACTTTAGAATCCTTTGCCCCACGTATTTCATTAGTTGTAATTATATATTATCTCATCTCTGTTTCCATAATCAACGTTTCATGCAATCCCATATGCCACTTCCTTCCCCTTTAGATTACTGCAGTACCTTCTTTCAGGTCCTCCTGCAAGAGACTGTGGTCAATTCTGAGTGCTACCATTCTTGTTATAGCATCCTCTCCTCCAACAGGAGACAGTATCAGGCAGAGGGAACAGACCAAGATTTGGAGTAAACAGACTTGGATTAAAATTCTTCTGCCAGTTACTAATTGTGTGGCCATGGACAATTTACTTAACATTTTTGATCCTCACCCATAGAAAGAGGATGATAATGATAATACTTACTTTACTAGGTTCCTAGGTTGCTAGGATTAAGTGAGATAAATATATAAAGCACCCAACACAATGTCTGGCACAGAACCAACAAATGTTAGTTTTGTTCCTATATCCTTCATTAGGTTTCTCATCATCCACTAAGTCAGATTCCAACCTAAGTTATCAGTGAGCTAGTCCACGGTCTTCTCTTCAATCCTCCCATCCGCCTCCATCTTCTCAGAGAATCGCTGCCTTGCCTTCTTTGTTCACCGGAGCCTGCTTGTCTGGGATACTTTCCCCCTCTCTCTTGCCCTCTCATTCATCTCCAGATCAGAATCTAATTCATCCAAGAAGTCTTTTTGATTAAATCAGCAGTGGCATGTTTATTAGCTTACATTTCTACTGATTTTAATATTAAACATGCTGCTTTGTATGGAATGCATTCCCAGAATGTGGAATAAATACATACAATATCTTCTGCCTGTTCACCCATTCTATAACGTATAGCTGGCAATTGAATGGTAAGGAAAATACGTTAATCAAATACATAATCTGTTCTTGCTAACTCAAACCATTCTGTGAATAAAGTAAAAGGCACAGAAAGACCCTATAATGAGATACTGATAAAAGAACAAGTCATTTCTATGTACTCAATGTGAAACAGCAGTGGTTTTAATTGACGAAAATACTTATTAGGATTTATTGATAAAAAATGATGTTTGACCCTTAAAGAAATAAATATTGCCCCAGAGAAGTGGCCCTCACAACAGGGCAGAATTTCACTAAGTGCTGAACCACTACTGCCCCCTATAGCCCATCCAAGATATGTCAGGGCACAGTACGAAATGTTTTTTATAGCATTTTCAGGAAAAGCTTTTATTGCCAGAAGATCTGTTGATTGTCTACCCAGCATCCTACCTCCACTTTCCCCTTCAGAGTGGAACTCTAATTTTATGCAGGCATCCACAAAGTGCAGTCAATGTGACTTTGGGGAAGGGGACCCCAGCCCCAGTCCCTGGATAGGCTCTGATTAGTCTATGGCAATCACAGTGATCTCAACATCTTCTGTCTGGATTGGTTAGGTAACCTGGTTTAAGCAATCGGTTCATGGCAATGGGACCTATGTTTAGCCAATAAGACTAAAAGATGGGAATTTTATTGCATAATTTGGGGGAGGAATTCATTGGTTGTCTGCTGGATATAAACACGAAATCATATACCTTGTCACTGTTGGCAACCACGATCCTGACCGCTGGGAAAACTGGTTGTGGGAAGTCCACACGGTGGAAGGCAAAGCAGTGAGATAGAAAGATATGGGGCCTGGTCTTCGTTGAGCTGCTAAATCAGCCAACCCAGAAGCTGTGCTGGACTTTTTGTTATATGAGATGATATATTTTATTAGCGCTTAAAGTCAACTTTTTCTAACGGGTAACACTACTTAAAATAGAAACAAATGGAAATAATAATGAATCTTTACAATTTTGTTGATTTCTAAACTTAAGGACATTATTACAAGTTTACATACTTGGATGGCACCCTTCCTAAGAATATTCTCTCAGTCGGTCTGTGAGTGAAAATGAAACATGTCTATTCAGGTTCAAGTTCTTTTTAGGCTCTTTAGATTTCTATAAAAGAGCTTCTGGATGTTGAGGGCCTTGTGGCAACTAGGAAGCCAACATATAATTGCTGAATTCAAGTATTTGACATCTCTGAGTTCATTGTCACAAACTTCTTTGTCAAAAGCTTTGTTTCCGCCATTTAAAAATATATCCTCAAGTGCAACCGCTATGGACAGCAGTGTGGACGCTCCAGAGGCTGGGAAGAGTAGCGGGGAGGGGGTCATAACGTAGGGATGGTTACTGGGTACAAAAATATAGTTAGATAGAATGAATTATACTTGATAGCACAACAAAGTAACTATAATCAACAATAAGTTATGATATACAATAAAATATAGGAGTGGAATCAGAATGTTCCTAACACAAAAATATGATAAATGCCTGAGGTGATGGATGCCCCAATTACCATGATTTGATTATTACACATTGTATGCCTGTGTCAAAATATCACATGCACTCTATAACTATATACACCTATTATATACCCATAATAATTAAAAATTAAAACTATAACCTCAAATAAAACCAGATCATCAGGATTACTTTTACTGAACTGTCCGTTGGTGTGACGTCATCATCATATTTTTAAATGCTTGTCTTTTTTCACAGGAAAGTTGCCCAGGCCATCATTAATTTATTAATAATTCTGCACTGTCCTCTTTATATTGTCTCTTCCCATGAGAAATAACTGTCACCTGGTATGAAGATTAGTAATACTTGAGCAATTTATTTATTTCTAAAACGAAGAACATTGTGAGGTATGTTTCTCCAAAGAAAGTGTTCCCTCCAAAAGAGGACTAGAGAATTATTTGCAAGAGTACTTAAATTTTGTGTTTTTATTTAAATGACATTCTAGAAAATGAATTAATATAAATGTATCTGGGAACTTTTGCATCTTATAATTAAAACTGGCACACAGTTTCACTGCCTGAGTTCATGTTTGTGCTTCCAATAGAGTTGATGCCAAGTGATACTGTTTGAATTGTTGCCAGGTAGTGAGGAAAGAGCACTGGTGGGCTTGATACATTGAGGATGTCTTCTCACCAAAGGAAGGCCAAACGGTATCTCAACAGGCCATATGAACTAGACGTCTCAGTAGTCTAATTAGAGAAAAATGGAGGGAGAATTGAGTCATCAAATTGCAGCATGCCGAACTCAAATGAACTTTCATCTTAGTACTCAATTCCAAACTGAGGTTGCAAACAGGAATTAGTTTCAAACATTTATCATATAAAATTATCTTGGCTTGTTTCTGTAGCTTTGTTTATATTTAGTCAAATTCGTTGCCTACAGGTGAATATATAAAAGCTATAAGCACATAGAGTTTACACCTTGTTTATCTAAGCCCACATTCAATAACACCTCAGCTTTATCTCTTACTAGGTGCATGATCTTGGGAAAGTTACACACCTTTCTGTTCCCCAGTTTCCTAATCCATCAAAAGGAGGTAATGGTATTATCTATTTAATTAGATTTTGTGAGAATTAAATTACTTAACCTATGTAATGTATTCAGAAAAATACCTGGAATTATAGTAAGCACTCTGTTAGTTAGATCTGCTCTAATTACTACTATATTTTTACTTCTATTACAAATAGAGTAATTTAATCCAACATTCCAGGTTCATTGCGATTTTTTTCTTTTAGAAGAATAGACTAGAGTTTGGTGTCTTTCTTTTCTCTGTCACTGCTTCAAAGCTTAGCACCAAATCTGTGGCCCACTAATACCAAGAGTGGGGTTACTATAATGTATCTTTTTTTGGCTTTACGCTTGGCTCCACTTATGTTCCTATGCATATTTTTCTTTTCCTGTGCTCACACTTTTAATTTATGAGTTTTGATGCACTTTATGTGTCTTTTTAAGCTATCTTAAATCCACTTTAGAACAGAAGATGTGGTACATAAAAATGAATAAACATACATGTCCACTCTTAGACTGTGTGAAAGTAGGGAATTTAATAGACAACAAAGCTCCCTGGGGTGTATTACCACATTCAGGAAGGATCTCAGAACTCATTTCCTGGACTGTGAGATATTTTCTCAGGAGTAGGAGTATAATATAATTGCCCACAATTATCTTCTGTCCATTCTGTGAATGTCGCAAGTGTTTATTCCATTTCTGTAAAAAGCCCTGATATGTGGTATATTTTTTTCATGTCTTTTTTTTTAAACTCTTCTCACAATGAGTTCATTTAGGAGACTCAGTATTTGTCTATTTTTTATTTATATTTCTAAGTTTTTGGTGATTTCTTTTTCTTGAGAAGGAAATATAGACATTTAGGGTGAAAATGCTATGATTCAGGTTCGGAAGAACAGAATATTATTCATGATGACAGTTATATAATTTCCATTTCCTCACCTTTCTGCTCCATTTTCCAGGCCTGATTTTGACCTCAAACATTTTGTACTGAGATAAATGAATACCCTGTACGAGATTTTTTGCTGCCTATTATAATTTGTTAAGTGAGATGAGAAATAACATGATTCATCAAGTGTTAAAGTTTGCTACTTATAGTCCTTAGGAAAAAAATACCTATCAGTATATCCAGAACTATTTTGCTTTTAAAGCAATTATCACTTCATGTTAGGAGTTGAGATGGGAGAGAAAAAGGAAGTGATAATTTCACTTACAAGCTTCATCCGTATCCATAAGGATGATTACTCTCCAATTAAAATTCTCTACTCAACCTGACATTCAACTGTCATTTCATTTAATTTTTTCCTCCAATTGTATTATTTGATATGTGATTTATTAAGACAATGTAAAGGGAAAAACTGAACTTCAGAACCACTAAATAGTAAATAAATTTTAGGTGTTTCTTTGTGCTATCCCACATCCAACCAGTTCAGCTATTATAGCCTTGACTTATGTAAGTAAATGATTTCTTCTTTTATTAATTATTGTAATTTCTGCCTGCTGGACTTGCCTATAGGCATAATGGCAGCATATTTATTCTCTCAATTTTGCCATCTGTTGCTTTATGTGATCAAGGTCTACCTTCTGTTGGCAACATAAAGCTAGACAGCTATAAATGGCTTTTCATGGTATCCTTGAATAAGGCAATCGCCAACTCTAAGTTTCCTTGAGACTGATACACAGCAAATAATTTTGACAAATAGCGATTTGTGGTTCTTTCTGATCTGTGAATCAGCCTGATACAAAAAAGGACATGTATTGAGGTGGTATGAACAGTGTTAATAGACATATACGATATGTTTACCAACCTCTTTCCTCCACATTTCATGGATTATTATCCCAATACTAAATGTGTCCTTCCCATTTTACATGAAATCCTGACAGCAAAACTTTTAAGTTTAAGAACTTAAGCTGTATACATGAGACGGGAAATATTTGAAAACAGTTTTGAGTAGAAGACCAAATTAATGGGTTTATATGATTATGTTTTGAGGAGTTCCTTTCTAACTGGCCTTGATGATCTATTTGAAATAGGCTCCTTCTTCCCAGACACAAAGTCCAGAGTCATTCATTAAAATTTAAATATTCCTTGAAGGGTGACATTAAGCTACTTTCAATCATTTGGATTAGTTTACCAGATTTTAAAAAATGAATACATGTTCCTTATTCAAAACACGAATTCAAACAATACAAAACAAAAAATTTAATTTCCTTCCTTGTACTCAAATTACATTCCATTTTTGTGTATCTTCCAGAAATTTTCTTTGTATATATAAGCATTTACTTTCAGATTATTTTTTTTCAAGTTGGATGATCTATATCTATCTACCATCTGTCTATCTACCTATCAATCAACATCTACCTATCTGGGAAAGAATAATAGTCTTTTCCTCTATATGCACCTTTTTTATTTCATTCCCAGGAAAAACCAATATAAATGATATTAGTAGCATTTCTCAATGCTCCAAGAAAAAAACAAATAATATCTTTGTCTGATTTTTAAAATTGGGAGGATATGCTACAGATCATTGTGTAATTGTCTTCTTGCTAAATAATACATGGATTCCCTTACAAAAAAACAAACCAGACATTGGCCAGGTGCAGTAGCTCACTCCTGTAATCCCAGTGCTTTGGGAGGAGGATTGCTTGAGGTTAAGAGTTCAAGATCAGCCAGGGCAACATAGCGAGACTCCATCGCTACAAAAAAAATTACCTGGATGTGGTGGTGTATGCCTGTAGTCCTAGCTACTCGGGAGACTGAGATGGGAGGATCACTTGAGCCCAGGAGTTGGAGGCTTCAGTGAACTTTGCTTGTGCCACTGCACCCCAGCCTGGGAGACAGAACAAGACCCTGACTCTGTGAAAAAAAAAAAGATATAAATCTTACTCTTTTAACTGCTACATAATACTCCTTAGAATGGATATACCATTACTAATTCCCACTACAACAATGTAATATTTATTACAATGTGGTAATAAATAACCTTATACTGTAGTCTTACATTATCCTGTTTTTACTTCAATAAGATGGATTCCCAAAAGTGAGATTTCGAAGTAAAATGGTATGTATATATTGCATTTTCAGCAATATGGCCAGATTTCAAGAGTGGCCATTCATCCTCAAATTTCTACCGGCAATGTCTGAGTGTGACTGTTTCCCCACATTCTTGACAGCACTGGATTTTATTATTCTTTGTAATTTGCCTACTGCTTTTATTTGTATTTGCCCAGTAGGGGGAACTTTTTTTAATGATTATTGACCAGTTGAATTTCCTCTTTTGTGAATTAACCATTCATATCTTTTATCAATATTTCTATTGGTTGTTTGTCTTTCATTATTATTAATTTATAGGCTTCATTGTATATTGGTAGTTATAATTGGTGTTCATATATGTTGCAAATGTATTTTCCCAGTCAATGAATGATGTGAGAGGCAACTTAGTGTAGTGCTCAGTTTCTGGTGTCCGATTGTCTAGGTTCAAATTCTAGGTTTATTATTTATTGATGTGTGACTCGAGGATATAGATTTATCATCTGAAATATAGGGATGAAAATACTACCTATTGCATAGATGGGATGAGGATTAAATGAATCAATAAATGTAAAACATGCAGAATAGCATCTGATACAGAGAAATCCAATATTTTTTTGTTTGCTAATATTATTTCTATAATATATTTTGCTCTAAAGCCTTTTAAATTGTTATATAGAATCTATATTTATTAGTTTACCTAACAGCTCCTGAGTTTTCCTGAATTGCTTATAAAGATTTCCTCTGTCCCATGATTATGCAAAGTAATAACATTTTTTTTCTTTTAAATTAAAGTCCAGACCGGGTGCAGTGGCTCATGCCTGTAATCTTAGCACTTTCGGAGGCCAAGGCAGGAGGACTGCTTGAGACCAGGAATTTGGGACCAACCTGCACAAGAGTGAGACTCCTGTCTCTACAAAAAATACAAAAAATTAGCCAGGCATGATGGTGTGCATCTCTAGTCCCAGCTAGTTGGGAGGCTGAGGCAGGAGGATCGCTTGAGCCCTGCAGTTTGAGATTGCAGTGAGCTATGATGACGCCACTGCACTCTAGTCCAGGTCACAGAGTGAAACCCTATCTCAAAAGAAAAAAAAACAAATTTAAGTCCACATATAATTTATTTGTGTACAAGTAGTGAGGTAGGGAATGGACTTCAGTTTTTTTCTACATGACTAGCTTACTATATTTGCATTATAACATATTAAATAAAACCCACTTTCCCCTGTTATTTATGACGCTCCCATATATACTTGGTTTTTCTTTGACTCTCTATTTTGTTCCACTCCTTTATTGTCTGTTCCTACTATTTTTGTTTTTGTTATGGTAGCATTGCCATAGGCTTAATATCTGATAAGGCTAATCCCATATCAAGATTTTTATTTTAGTCTTTTTGGCTATTCTTGAAAGTTTTCCATTGACCTTTAAAATGTTACTCAGCTCCAAAATATGTATATGTGAATTGAATTAAATTTACGTATTAATTTTGGAAGGGTAATATTTTATGATGTTAAAGCTCCTCATTCAGGATCAGAGCATATCACTCAATTTGTTCAAGTCCTGATTTGTGGTCTTTGGTACTATATTATATTTTTCTTCATGTATATTTTGTCATAACTATTGCTATTGTGAATGACACTTCTATTGGTTATTAATATGCTATGCTGTTCTTTCTATTAGTTGGTACTCATATAAAGAGAAATTAGGTGGGGCATGGTGGTTCATGCCTTTTATCCTAGCATGTTGGGAGGCCAAAGTGGAAGGATCATTGGAGCAAGGAGTTGAATGTTGCAGCGAGCTATGATTGCACCACTGCACTCTACCCTGGACAACATAGTGAGACCTTGTTTCAGAAAAAAAAAAAAAGAGAAACTAAATATTTTTATATATTACTTAAAATCCACTCATTTTTTTATACCATGAATTTATTAAACTAGTCTCTTGGGGTTTCTATGTCTATAATCACATCCTAAAAAGAAGAATAATTTTGTTTGTTATTTTCCAACATTTTCGAATATTTTTATGAATTATTTCATTTTCTTGTTTAGTGCATTAACTCTAAAAGATTGAATGATAATGTTGATGTGGACCTTCTGCCTTGTTCCTGATTTTAATAGAAATGACGTTAGCATTTTACTGTTTAGTTTGATATTGGCTCTTAATTTGGTTTGTGGAAAATAGTCTCTATCATATTTTCCCTTCATTTCTATTTTATTTGGAGGTTTTTTAAAATTAGAAATGGATAATGAATTTTTATAAATCCCATTTTGTATAGTCTTGTTATGGTCATAACAACTTTCATTTTCATACTCAATTTGTTGGTGTAATAAATTATCTTGAAAGACTCTGTAACATTAAACTATCCTTGCATATTTAAGATAAACTCAAACTGTTTATTTGAATTCACTTACTGCTGGATTAGACTGATGATATTTTATTTAAAATTTTGCTTCTATGTTTATAAGCAAACAAATTTATAAGTTTCTTGTTTGTACAACCTATTTGGTTTTATTAATAAGGTGTTCCTGGCTGCATAACATGGGGATTAATGTATCTTCTGTAAGCTAGAATACATTAAGTAACATGAATGATCAGTTTTCTAAGACTAGATACATCTGTAAAACCTGGGCCTATAGCTTTCCTTAAAGGTATATCTTTAGTTATATTCTATGATTATTTGTTTCGGTTTTCATTTTTTTTCTTAGGCTAATTTTGGTAATTTATATTTTGTGGGAAAAATTATCATTTCCCTCTATGTTTTTAATTTTATTTCCACAAAATTGCACATATTTTCTCAACAATTTCTATAATTTCTCCTATATCTTTAGTTAAATCTTTTTAAAACATGTATATTTTGCTTTCTTTCTCTTTTCTTAATCAGATTTACCTGTTTTTTTTTTTTTGAAAGAACCTGCTTTTGTTTCAGATTGCTTTTCAAAAAGGAGTTAATTGAAGTGAAAAAGGAAAAAGGTGAGACAGAGGCAGAGGGAAGCAATACGCAGAGAGGGGAGAGGACAGAGCCTCTCAGCTCTCTCTCGCAGTTTCACCTATAATTGGTACTTCGCAGGTTACAGTCATTTCTTCCTAGCTGTCAGATTGTCAAAGGTAGCTTGGCACAGTGCTGGGATGGCAAAGAGATTTCAACTGACATGGCAACCCTAATAGACCGGAAGCTGTTACCTGCCTCTCTGTGTTGAGAAAGATACTGAAACCATGTTTTTGACAATAGATTTAGTTATTAGATGTGGGTTCAAGGTTTGGCTATTTAGTAGCTGTCCCTGGCACATTATGGGCACTCAACCAATAATTATTTGAATGAACGATCTCTATTGCGTGCTCTTAAACTCACCCAGCTTCCACCATCTGCATCTATAGAATGAAATGGTGATAACAGTTCCAGGACTTTATTGCAAGGATTAAATAAAATGAGCGCTTGTGCACGCAGATGCTTTCTCAGTTACAAAATGCTGTGAAAATGTAAAATTTATGTCCTGGACCTGTACTTAAATTAGGCTCTTGGACTGCTAAGTCATCTACTAAACACTTTTTGTATTTTTGTTTCCCTGACCCTTGTTTAATAGTTTATTGTTCAATAATAAGTGATTCGTTAGATAAATTTCAGCAGCAATGGACCGCCCATAGGGGTTAGTGGGCAGCATGTAGAATTTTCCTGTGGACGCTTCCTCAGCCCCTGACCTTTAACTTTGTGTGGTTTTTAAAATTTAGTAATTAAATCAAACAACATATCTGACCATAAAACCATACATTGACCTAATTTAACGTATTCCATTCTCATTTGAGCTCTGAAAATTTCATCTGCTAGATAATGAGGAAGATCATCATGGTTATTGAAGCTTTGAAATGTGACTTTCTTCTTCCCTAAGTTCATATTTCCCTGTTTGTATCTAATTTGGCCAAAAAGAAAATGCAGTATTTTGGCTTCAAGCTATCCAAAGAATACTGGCAATTAGATGCCTACAATGACTATAAGAAAATGCATAGCTCCGAGTCAAGAAATCATGCCCTGTCATATCAATAGTAAGTACTGGGCGATACAGTCACTAAACCAGGGCCTTCGAAATCTTTGAGGATTTATATTTGATTTTCTCTCTTAGACAATCATTCACACATGTTCACTTTAAACTTCAGTGCACCAGTTTATATGTAGATCAGGACAATAGTTGTTACCAATCAAAATTAGCCATTTATATAAAATATTAGTGAAACTCAAAATGTGGTAGATAAAAAAAGCCCCATCTTACTTTTAACATGTTAGACCTTAGCCTAGGCTCGGTTTGTCCTTGAGCGGGAGCTCTGTTGTACTGAAGGTCATTTTGAGGTCAACATTATTTTTCAATAGTAACACTCTTCACAGGCCTCTCTTAAGTTGGCAGTTGTTGTCATTTTCTCCGCTTTTTTTCTTTTCCTTTGACCTGGAAATCACAGGGCAGGCCATTGATGGTAGACCTTTATCAGGCCTCCCTAGAGTTAAAGCCATGACTCATTCTCAGATTCGGAAAAAGAGAGCTCAATGATTAACAGAATCAGAGAGAAGGGCTTTAGCAGAAGCCCACAACTGAATTCCCAGAAAGTGCTGCTTATTGACTTACAAAGTATAGGGTTTTAGCATCAGCAAAGCAAGGCTCGTGACCTCACATCACTCACCAGCTTCTGTCACCCCTGGGTGTGGGTCAGCTCATCCACCCAGGTCAGAGAGCGTGGGTCCCTTAGACAGAGGGGCGTGGCATCCTCACTGTGGGACACCCTGGGCCTTCTGACTGGGAAGGATTCTCTCCTCTCCTTCTGTGGAGCCTCTGAGCTGCCTTATTCTTGGAGAAAACCCTCTCTCAGGCACTTTGTTTTATTTATTTTTTTCTCAGGCACTTTAAATGGCTCCCCCACTGCAGGGGCTTCTGCAAAATGAAGCAGAGTGGCTACACGGAATTTTCATGAAAGGAGGGTAGGAAATCGACTGTTACATTACGTATATCACATTTGATGATCAATCTCGAATGTACGGATATTTAATTCTGGGAGCGTTTTGGTGTAATATGTGAGAGCCATATATTATAAGAGAATAAAATGTACCCTCTTTGTCAGCTTTCTCAGCCTATGACACCCAAGGGTGTAAAATTCATCATACTGCTTGGAGAATACAATTATAAATACCTTTGACTTGATTTCTACCTTTATTGAAAAGGCAAGTAGTTAACAGTTTACATTATTTTTTGTACCTTAAAGTAAGTTATAAATTGTTATAATATGGAAGGAAGAGATATTTGTGATCATTGGTGTTTGAAAAACATTTTAGATAAAGTCTATCTAGAATATACATTTATAAGTAAAATTTAAAAGTTGTGAACTCACCTTGTGGGCAGCAGCTTTGTGAACTAAACTAGCAATTTTGTCTGAACAGAGGAGCAATGTCATAAATAATTTTGTGAGTCTTATTAAAAAGAATTTAATTTTTTTTTTGAGACAGATTCTTGCTCTGTCGCCCTGGGTAGAGTGCAGTGGCATCATTACAGCTCGCTGCAGCCTCAAACTCCTGGGCTCAAGTGATCCTCTAGCCTCAGCCTCCTGAGTAGCTGGGACTACAGGTGTTTTCCACCACACCCAGCTAATTTTTCTACTTTTAGTAGAGACGGGGGTCTTACTCTGGCTCAGTCTTGTCATGAATTAAAAAAGAATTTAATTTAAAAAAGCCATTAACAAAATCTGCTTTATGCTTGAGAAATCTAGCACTTTAAAACTTATAAAACTGGTCACTGTTAAGACACAGTTGCACACATTTGCTGCTTATGCCACACATACTAGTGCAAAATAATGGTATTGGTAATAATTGTAAGGGCCTCGATTTATCCAAACTATAATTTATATTTATATCATTTATATAATTCATGAAATTATATTTTAAAAATGATTATAACTGCCATTTTTGAAAAGGGAGCATATAACTTACAGTTATTAGACTTATAAATTGGGTGAAGACCATATTATTTGATTCTATATTTGTGGGTACTCATAAAACAAAACTCACAATCCCTTTAGAATAATCAGAACCACTGATGCATGTGAAAGGACTAGGGGTTTTATTAGAGACAGTTGGTTATAATACAAAAACCTAATGCCCAGCTGGATTTGAGTCATGGGTCTAAATTCATTTACCTATCTTAATATCGAAGCTATGGTGCTGGTCTTTTTATAAACATCTTTTCTAGCATTTTAATGTCAAACTTGTGATATTTAGCACTTCCTGCATGAATTATATAAATGATAGAGAATTTGGCTAAGTTGAGGCTTCTAAAATCATTATATTACTTTCTGCATTAGTACCTGTTGCATCAGCAGCAAATGTGTGTAACTATGTCTTAACGGTGACCAGTATTTATAACTTTAAAGTGTTAGATTTTTCAATTATAAGACAAATTTTGCCATGGCCTTTCTCTTATGAAATCCTTTACAATTAATGAACAAGGAAGTTTTCATTAAAATATTAGGAAGAAAAGATATTATATTCAAAGTATAATGCTGACAAGTTTTTGTCTTTAACAGAATTGTTAGACTTGTCCCTGACTTTAATATCCACATCATTGTCATTAATCGAAAAACGAAGACAAAAATATGCCATTGTGCCTACCATGCGAAAAATAAAATCTCGTAATATCATAGGCATGGAAGTCGCTTATCATTTCACATTTAGTGCTTTGTTTGCAACGGCCCATGACCCATTTGAGATCAAAGTTCACGCAACTGGCAAGTAATGGTTGCATTATTGTGTGTCTCTGACATGAGAAGTGCACAAAAAGGGAATTCATAGAGATAAAGTGTATGGAATGAACAAGTTCCCTCTAAGCCTTGAAGACTCTCAAATTCAAGTGAGGATAAAGAATGAGAGAAATAAATTGTTAAAGGTAGCCAGCCAGTTTTATCATTTTTTGCCTCTAAAACTCTTGGGATTCCTAGTTCTTGAATATTTTTACCTCCTTTCAGAGTGAATTTCATAGTCCAAGACTCGTACATTTACTAAACATGAGAGAACTTTTAGCAGTGGGATAGTGCTGTAGTTCAGCTATGCAATGTGTTAAATAGGCCTTTATTTCTAGGCTTAAACCCTAACTGTGATTTACCATATTTGGAGTTGGGCGTGAGAGGAGGGAAATAAATTCAGAATTGGAATGTAGTGTTCCCTGTAACTTGCACATCACCAAAATTATTTTCATGCACACCTGTGCGCCATGCACAGGCCGGGCTGGTGAGGAGGAAGTCTGATGCTTTGCAATGTAAACTCAAAAGGGAGGCTTACCCCTGAAAGAAGAAAAACCGCTTAGCTATTTAGGATTCCTACCTCCTGCCTCTCCAGGGCAAGGGATGAATCAAGTAGGGATGAGCAGGTTTCCTTCCTCTCTTCAGCACTTTTTTCCAAGAAAAGCTTCTTATATGGCCTCAGGGGGAAAAATGAGGGGAAGGAGCTGCCCAGGCAGATATTCAAAGTCGGGGGTTTGTTGTTGGGGTCAGCATGGCTAGGAAGGGGCACTATTGTAGGAATCCAAAGACTTTGGTTTAATTCACAACTCTGTATCTTAGTAGAGACCTTGAAGAAGTCTCCTGTTTTAATAATTCAAGTTATATAGGAACACAGCCACACCTACTCACTTACATATTGTCTATGGCTGCTTTCATGATATACCTGTTGAGTTGAGTAGTTGCAACAAAAATTGTGTGGCTTGTGCTATGGTTTGAATGTGTTTTGTCCTCTCCAAATTCATGTTTTGGAAGTTAAATCCCCAATGCAACAGTGTTGGAGGGTGAGGCCTAATGGGAGGTGTTTGGAGCATTAATGAGGGTTCTGCCCTCATGAATAGAATGATGCTTGCAGGATAAAAAGGGCTTGCAGGAGTGAGTTTGCTCTCTTCTGCCATGTGAGGAAAAGTGTCCTCCCCTCCCCCTCTGGAGAGTGCAGAGTTCAAGGTGTCATGTTGGAAGGGGAAACTGGGCCCTCAGCAGATATCAGATGCTGATGCCTTGTTCTTGGACTTCCATCCCCCAGAACTGGCAGAAATAAATTTCTGTTCTTTATAATTACTCAGTCTCAGGTATTCTATTACATCAGTGCGAAATGGACTAAGACAGCTTGCAAAGCCAAAAATATTTACAACTGGCCTTTTATCGGAAAAGTTCGCTGACCCCCAGTCTAGACCAAATGTTAGGGTAGCAAACTGATTAAACTAGTGGACACTGAGATGTGGATGACTAACCTCTCCCATAACTATCCTGAGAACATTAACCTGTTAAAATGCTTTTAAGACAGAATTAATTACAATTACATGAATAAACTCTCAGTGAGCATGTGACAGGTATTTTTTAGCAGGTACCTTTCTCCAGGTCTACCAGGAAGGGCCTGCATCTTCAGCTACTTAAGCGCTTCATTTAAGCCTATTTTTAGTTGGCTGAACACACTATGATTGCTCATTTCTCTGTTTACTCTGCCTGGGTTGCCCTTTCCATTCCAACCTCACCCTCTTGTACCTGGGTAATTTATACTTGTCCTTAAGACTTAGCCAAAGTCTCCTATAAGACATTTATTCCCCAACAAAATACTTCCCAACCCCTCTGCCACCCATCCCATTATTTTTCTTGCTCACCCACAATTCTAAGTACCACAATGCATATTACGTATTTTATCAAGGTATTTACCACACTATATTATAATTACATATTTGTATGTTGCCTCGATTAAATTATAAACTCTCTGAGAGCATAAACCATCTCTCTTCATTTTTATGTCCCCAGGGCCTAGCATGGTACTTGGTGTATGATAGGAGAATAATATGTAATGAATCAATATTTATTAATCTCCCTTAGTCTAACCCCTTATAAGCAAAATTTTGGCTACCTATTTCAAAGGGAGGGATGTTCATAAATAGAGAACCTTCTCAGAAAATTTCTTTGAATACCGTGAAGAAACAAAGTGGGTAGATATTTACAGTTTTATCCTTGTCTGTAACAGAAAACTTACTTTCTGAGCACTGCTAATAGCAATTGAATTTCCAGATAATTTTTTTTTTGTATGTGGTAAAAAGTCACTAACAAGGTCATGTGCTCAAAAAGTACGGATTGTAGTTTTTATAGGCCCAGGTATGCCAAGGCATTGATAATGTGGGCAGTATTTTCTTAAGAATAAAATGTTCCTGAATAATTTTCCCATTATGTCAGTACACAGCATTGAACCCAACAATATTAAACAAATCCTTCTTCTTTATTTAACTTTACTGGAAAGCTTTACAGGAGTATACATTATTCATGTAGGACTTTATCATGAAAGTAGCAAGCTGAGGACCAAGTAGGAAACGTCATTAATACTATTAAGTTTTATATAATGTGGGGTCCCGGCCTCTATTTCACGTTGGTCCAGGTTTGTGTTGATGACGTTAAAATTGACCTTACCATGAATACTACTTCTGAAAAAGTAGTATCAGCCCTGATCAGCACTCATTATTAAACAGAAGAATGCATTCAGATATATTGTCAGACATTCTGCAGTTACTAGAGAACAATATGAGACAGGACTGAACCTCCACTTCTAGGCAATGGTAAAACATTTGAATCCTCAGTCGATGCAGTGGAAATTTGTTGTTTGTTCTGCTCAGCATTCTCTTTCTCTTCGTTTGGCGACCCACGCCTTCCTCCCTCACAGTCCGTGTGGTTTTGGTGGGCCTGAGTCTGCACTTACCCTTGGCTCCAGGAGACGTGCTCCAGACGGGGCCAATCGGCATTTCCCTCACTGTGACTGGTGCAAGGATTGGCACCTGGCTCTTAGCCAGAGACTCAGTCCTCTAATGATTAAATATGCCTGGGCTTGCCAAGGTCTAGCGTGGCATGCCTGAGAGTGATGTCACTGCAGGAAAGAGCAAGTGCCAAGAGAGGAAGAGAGTCCTGGCTACTCTCTTCCAGGACATGTGAGCTGGGCCTAAACCTAGAAATTCCTCTGGACTTTTCAGTTATTCTAATCAACAAATAACTTGTTTTGATTAAACTAATTTGAGTTGAGGTCTCCACCAGTTACAATCAAGAAGTTCTGTCAACTCCAATCTACAAATAATACTGTGGCGAAATTAAAAATTACCTGGAAAAGATGTCTGAGAAAAGTCCAAGGTGTTCACATAATAACAAAGTAAAAGAAATTATAAAGAGAATAAATATTTAAATATCTTTAAAAGCATTTTGAAGGTAGCTGCAAAAATTACACAGATTGCCTTGGAAATAATTCAACTCAAGTGAAAAGAAGTTGCTATATTTTCACTTTTCATTTTTTAATTCCTCAATTTTGAGTATAGTATACCATCCTAGTCATATTTTGGGCATTAATATTTTGAATATTATAATGGATTTTTAAGTAGAGGCTATAATTTTTCTTTAATTAAATGCTTTTAGAGAGTTAATTCATTCTTTTAAAAATTTATTATGCAATATTTCACATATATAAAAATAAAACATAAACATGTATTAAATAACATAACAATATAACGAATACCTGAGAACCTACCAATCTGTTTAAAAAATACATCATTTCAAGTAAAGAATCTCTCTGTAGACAAATACCTCCCTCTCCCTTCTAGAGGTAATTACTGTCCTGAATTTGTTGTTTATCATTCCCATGCATTTCTTCATACTTCATATCCAAATGCCTAAACAATAGTGTTATTTAGCTTATATCTAAGCTTTATATAAGTGATACAATAGTATATATCTTATTATCCAGCTTGCTTTTTGAGTTAAACATTATGTTTGTGAGATTCATTCATGTTGAAATAAGCAGCTTTTCTTCATTCACTTTCACTACAGTATAATATTCTATTTCAAGTTCTTAGGTTGAGATCCCGGCAGGGGTGAGGGAAATTTATGATACAGAATTTTCACTATTAACTTTAACTGAAATTTAGCATTTCCTTTCATTATAAAGTAGGCAATCAACTATAGTAATATGTAACTTTGTCACAAATAGAAATTACAAATATTTCCATATTATACAATGCTTGATACAGAGATCTTAAAATAGTGTGGTGGCTCATACCTGTAATCCTAGCACTTGGGAGGCTGAGGCAGGAGGATCGCTTGAGGCCAGGAGTTCTGAGATCAGGCCTGGGCAACATGATGAGATCCCATCTCTACCAAAAAAGATAAAGCCAGGCATGGTGGTACGTGCCTGTAGTCCCAGCTACTTGGGAGGCTGAGACAGGAGGATCACTTGTGCTGAATTTCTATATCTGTTGAAATGAGTTAAAATTTTTTCCTTTGTTAATACAGTGAATCATAAAACTTTTCTAATGTTAAATTACTCCTTTAGTCATGCAATGAACCCAACGTTGTCATCCTGTATTGTCTTTTTTACATTTTGCTTGATTCAGTTTACTAATAGATTTGTCTAGGATTTGTGAATCTTTGTACATGAGTGATTGAGATTGGCCCATAATTTTCGTTCTCCTGTTATCTTCTCTGGGATTGGCAAGTGGAGCGCAGGTTGATTTCATCTGCCACTCTTGCCCTTCAGTGGGCAGTCTTCCGCAGTGTAATATATATATGTATGTATCCCACAACTTTTTTATTTCTGGTATATTTAACATTTATTTATTGCTATTATTATTAATTATTATTACAATTGTTTTGCTCCCAATTTCTTGTGTTTCAGACTTTCCTTCAATGTACATAAAATACTATATAATAAAAATTAAAAATAAAAACCTAATAGATAGGTTAAATGGCACCTTAGACACAGTGGAAAGAAAATTAATGAAATGGAAGACAGATCTGAAGAAATTCTCTCCAATGTGGCACAGAGGGATGAAGAGACAGAAAATGTAATAGAGAGGCTAAAAGATATGGAAAAGTGAGTGAGCAAGTATAGTTTACATCTGAATAGAGTTCCAGAAGGTGAGAGTAGCTAGAATATAGAAAGGCAAACTTCAAAGAGCAATGCCTCACTCACTCCACCCTAATCCCAGACCTCACCTCATTCTCCTCCTCCCTTTGATCTACTGCAGGTCTCTCTATTGGCCAAACTTGCACAGGAAACAGAGGCCACAGGTACTCTTTTGGTGCCATCCGCATAAGGTCAGCATCTTAGGTGTAGTTCGCGGTGGAGAAAAGTGGACAGTGGATCAGGGGAGGAGAGGGAAAGATATTTGGCTCTCTATTTTCTTCTAAAAGTTTTGAAGTTTTGCTTTTCACTTTTAAAACTTTATTCCAGCAATTGATTTTTTTGTCTGGTACAAGTGGAGTTTAATATTCAAAATGCATAAAAACTGATACGGCAAGGGCACGATCAATTGGGAGCGAAGCTCCACTAGTCAGAATTGGTGCTGCCTGTTAACATCAAGTAAGACCACACCTGTGCACACTGGCTGAATATTACATCTCAGCAGAGGTGGCCCCAGGCCTTGTGGGACATGAAACTTACATATAATCTGGAGGTCCTTTTTAAGAAAAATAATAAATTATATATAAAAGAATATTTTTTTATTTGGGTTTTTTTTTTTTTTTTTTTTTGAGTCAGGGTCTCACTCTGCTACCCAGGCTGGTGTGCAGTGACATGATCATAGCTCACTGCATCCTTTAACTCCTAGGCTCAGCGATCCTCCTCCCTGAGCCCTCCAATTAGCTAAAATGACAGGCATGTGCCACCCTGCCAGGCTAATTTTTTAAATTTTTTGTGAAGACAGGGTCTCACTATTTTGTCCAGGCTGGTCTTGAACTCGTGGCCTCAAGTGATCCTCCCTCCTCAGCTTCTCAAAGTGCTGGCTGAGAATATTTTAAGAATGAGGGAAAAATTACAACAAAGTAAAAAAAAAAAATTAAAAACAAACACCACAAACATCATAAAATCCAGAAAAATAGTATAACATTTTTATTAATTAGCTGCCTGATCCACTTCAATAATACTTCTTTTCCTACATTTTTGGCCGCATAATCTTCAATATACTGTTTCATATGTCACAGGCTTCTTGTGTCTTGAAAAGTCTTCATGAACTTTGAGCACTCTTAATAAATTCCTTCAGTCTGACACTCATCTCGCATGAGTAAACTTGTCTGATGTCTTGTTAATAGAGATAACAAACAAAATAATAAAAGCATCCTTTACTCTTACAATAGCCCAGACAGGATCGATAGTGGTTTGACCATTTAAAAACTTGATTTTCAAAGTATCTTTTTGGGAAGTTCTTTTGTCTGTTATATGATTTCTTTGATTCTCTATAAATCTTAATGGCATCAGAATTTTGAAAGTTTTTTTTTACATAACTCTCATTAAATCGTGTTGAGTAAAATTATAGATAATAGGACAAAACAAAAGATCCTGGTCAGCACGTTTTACAAATTGAAGCTGCTTCAGGCATTCGTATTTGTTCTATTCATTAAATACATGTGTTTTTCTTTATTATTATGTTCATCTTCCTTTTCATTTTTATTTCCTGCTTGGGAGGGTACTAATTCACACAGTTTTCTTTATGTCTTCTATTGTTATTTTTATCATCTATATTTTCTTGGCTATTTTAATTAATTTTCTTGTCATTATGACATTGACCATCAGAATTTTTGGTCCCCATTATTATACAATAAACTGGTTTTTGAAATTTCAAAGCTTTTCTTCATCTTCATTTAGGTTTACATTTTTGTCATTCCTTAAACCACTTCTTCATTATAATATTTGAATTTTGGTATAATCAATAATTATGAAAAACCATAAAATTAATCTGAATTTAAGGCATCACAAGAGCAATCAAATGCAATATCATCAAATTATTCATACTGATACTACAGACGTGGTTCTACTGAAGAATATGTTTGGGAGATTTGACACAGGAACACCTATTTCTTCAGAACCTTTCACTGCATTGGTGGCAACTTGCTGTTTTGTCTGGAATCAGCAGCTTGTTGAAGCAAAGTGCATTAGCTACATTAAGTATGGGATTCAATTGATTGGGAATCATGAAACATGAGACTTCACTTATAGATGTATTTGCTGTCTGTAGTTGTTCTACAGGTGTGTGTCCTTTAAATATAGGCATTCTGGTTAAGTTAAAGTACATTTCAGGAGATCCTGTCAAAGAAGGAAAAATATAATATAGCTGTAAACTATAACTAAATATTTATAGTTATATTTTAATAAACTATATTATATTTTACGTATATAAAATATAATAAATTGTAAACAAAATATAAGTAAATTACATTGTAACTGTAAAATATAATTGTAAACACTTCATTCTTTCATGTTTTTCTGAGAGAAGAGAACTTACATTTTGAAATATCTCAGGATTGGAGGAATTTTCCACAGACTAGCTTCTGACTTCATACATTTCATGCCTTGTTTTCCCTCTACATATTTCTGGAGCCAGAACCCATAAGACATGATTTAAATTGTAACCTCAAATCTGCAACCACATATCATGACTCCAGCTAGGTCAGCACAGTGCCAAGAGAAGTTTTCTAGAGGTCATTCTTTCAATAACTTAAGTAAACACAAAGTAACTGCAAACCACATAAAAATATCCAACTAAACTCAAATGCAGTGAATCTCCAAAGTGACTTTTCTTTAGTCATATCAAAAAAAAAAAAATGCTCACAGCCTCTCCAAAGCCAGTTTACACAAAGAGAAATGCGATGCAGGAGTAGTTAGAATAGAAAAGGATAGCGATCTTAGCCAATGTGTTGAAAATATCTCACTTTTCAAATTTCACAAAAACATACGACCATGTGAACCCAAGCCACCCCTCAGGACCTTGGAAAAGACTCAGGCAAGCAAAAGGCCCTGTACTTATTAAGCCTGTGGCCCTGTTGGGAAGTGGAGGTCCAATTTTGTTATTTTCTGTATGGATAACCAATTGTCTCATAACAGTTATCAAAAAGTCCGTGTTTTCCTCTTCTGATCTGTAGTACCAGCTGCTATTTATTGAGTTTCCATATAATTGGGAACACACATGCATATGTACTCACTGCACATACTCACTATTCTGTATTTCTTTCATGGTTGCTTCCTTTTTAGAATTTCCTCATCTTCTAGTGATTTCCTTTACTTTCTATAACCCTGATAACATAACAAAATTGTGTTTTATGCTGGATCTAGTTGTTTTACAGGAAGAAGGCCTCTGAGTATATCTAATATTCTGTACTGTCAGAAGCTCATATCTTTGTCTTTGGAGTTTTACATTTTAGTTATCGTATTTTTCATTTTGAGAATGCCTTGTCATTCTTGACGGCCCCTTATTTTTAGTTATAGTTTTGAAATATTATTTTATTTTTCTAAATTTATTAAATGTGCATATCTTATATTGTGAAGGTAATAATTCCCACATCTGTAGTCTTTATGCATCTGATTCTGGTTATCTACCATTTCTGTTAATTCACTGGGTTCTGCTTTCTCCCGGTATTAGTGATTTTTGGTTGTGAACTTATGTTCTATGAATCTTCATCTGTTGTAATTCTTTGAAGCCTGACTTAAAGAAACTGTTTTTGTTTTTTGTTCATCCTAGAGATGATTTGAATTTGGTTCTGCCAGGTGCCTGAGAATACTTTCACTTAAGACCACTGTAAAATTAATTCCCAGTTTGAGGTTTTTCAAATCAAACAGAAGTGTGAATTAGAGTCACAAATGCTCGAGAGCCAGATTGTGGTTTCAAATTTTGGTGAGAGAATTGCCTTGTCATCACTGCCCTACGTCAAGATGGAGACAAATGAGGGACGTTTTTTCTAGTTCACCTTTCCATCGAGGGCCTATGTATTTGGGGATAGGTCATAGCTCTGCGCATGGATTTCCTATCACAGTGCTTTCCAAACTATCTGTTTGCAATTCATTATAGATACTTTTGTAAAATACAATCAAAATGAATTACTGGAAAAATGGAATGCTGCTTGGATGTGACCGCAACATAAAACTACTATAAAAGTTTCTAAACACTTAATCTCAAATTTTGTGCATATCTCAACGTGGACTGGCAACAGTTTGTGGATTGATCTGCAAACCACACTTTGAGTAGCTCTGTCCTATCATTCTTCCCGCCCTGGGCAGGCTTTATCTCCTGTTACCACACCCTGCATGGCCACCAAAATGGAAATTCAAGGACTACTGAAGTGGGCAGATGTCTCGGAGTGCTGGGTGGGTTGGGTACTCATTGTTTATCTCTGGATTCCTGCTGTCACTTCACTTTTGACTTCTAAGGATTTCTGTTTATTTTTTACTGGTTCAACAATGTGTTAAAAGAGGTTCCCCCGTGATCCCACACTCCCTTTCCTAACTGAAATGTATTCATATGTTTACCAAAAGACATGCACAAGAGTATTTTTAACTGCATATTCATAGTCGCCCAAAAGTGAAAATAGCTCAAATTTCCATGAATAGATAAATAAATAGTGATTTTCCCATATACTATATAGTATATAGGAATACAAATAAACACATTCTTGCTACCTGCAGCAACACGAATTGTTGGGAGCCAACATGGCCGTGAAAAGGCAGCTTGTGGCAATCATTTATGCCAGCCTTTACTTCCTCCTTCTTCCTTCTCCCCTGGACATTCCAGCGCTTCCTTTCCTGCGCGCGCAAAGACCAGCGGCCCCTGCTCCCTCACATCACCTGTCTACCACCAATCAGCGAATGTCACGGCCCCTGAACTTACC
>CAUYSK010116699.1:0-21603 GCA_963575035.1 Avahi laniger | reverse complement strand
TGTTGCCCGGGCTAGAGTGAGTGCCGTGGCGTCAGCCTAGCTCACAGCAACCTCACACTCCTGGGCTCAAGCAATCCTACTGCCTCAGCCTCCCAAGTAGCTGGGACTACAGGCATGCGCCACCATGCCCGGCTAATTTTTTTTATATATATATTTTTAGTTGTTCAGCTAATTTCTTTCTATTTTTAGTAGAGACGAGGTCTCACGCTTGCTCAGACTGGTCTAGAACTCCTGAGCTCAAACAATCCGCCCGCCTCGGCCTCCCAGAGTGCTAGGATTACAGGCGTGAGCCACCGCGCCCGGCCCCGTCTATTCCATCCTTAACCTGCTTCATAGCTACTTGGGATTCCTCGTTGATCTATCTGCTTGGAGCACCTGTTAGACTCCCAGGGCTGCTCTGGATTTATTTTTGTATTTTTCTTATTTCATTGGGTTTTAGTGTGGGAGGAAAGGTAAACATGTGTGTTTAAAGTTTAACTATTTTTAAGTAGAACTTCAGTGCCCTTTACCTCATGTGGATTCCCCCTTTCTCTGTATTGTACACATCATGGCCAAGAATGTTTTTTAAAGTAAATCCTGTGTACACTTTTGAGCATTTTCTTAAGACACTGGCCTTATATCCCCCTTGAGAATCACTGGGGGTGATGGTAGATGAGTCACCATGGGAGTGTGCCGTACCTGTGAAGAATGTAGAGGAAACACTGCTGATTTGCCTGAAGGAAATGTTGCCTGTTAAAAATTTTTATTCTATTGGCCAGTTTGGCCAAAAGATTTCTCATTATTGTTTTTTGTTGGATTTTTAAAATTGCTAGTAAGATTGAACATTTACAAGATTCAATTATTGGCCATTTATGTTTTTCCTGCATTTTCTTTTCATGTTAATGATGGGTTTTTTTCCCTTAATACCCTTCTGTAGGATTTCCTTAATTCTTTCAACACGAAGTAAGCAAACACTGCCAAATGTAAGACATGTTGCTCATTTTTTTAGGTTTAGGTTTATTACGATCTGATTCTTGGAAAATGAAAATCCACTCTTGGTTTTTTGATTAATAATACATACCTCATAAGGTGGCTGTGAAAATTAAATGAAATAACATAGGTGAAGTGCCCAACGCAGTACTTGGTACATAACAGGCAGCAGAAAATATTAGTTCCTTTTGTTCATTCTTTCTTGTTTGCCAGATTATTAAAATTACTATAGTACTCTGTACCTTAGAGAGAAAAATCACACGTGTTTACTGAACCCTTGTTAAATGAAGGGCAATATGCCAAATACCTTGAGGGAGACGGAAATGTTTAAGGCTGTTTCCTGTCCAGGGATAAATATTAGCTCACTATATATATTTTTACATTTCTAGGCCTTTTTTTTTTTTTTTAATAAACATGTTGTTCTGAAAACCTTTCAGTCTTTGAAGTGTGTTATTTTATTTGAGCACAGAAGCCTTAAAGGTTGGCTTACCACATTTAATCCATTACATCTCTATGAGAGTAGTTATTAGCTCCATTTTATAGATGGGGTCCCTGGAAGGTGATCTGCCCAGCTTCTGGCAGGGGTAAAAATAGGGTATATTGGGATGTTGAAAATGCTAACCATTGTATTTCCAGCCTCAGTAGGTGTTGAATAAATATGTGTTGAATGAATGAATAATCTTTTATTAAATGGTATGTTAAGCCAATCCTAAATCTTGTCTTCACTTCTTACTGTTTTATTCACTCTCCTTTATATTTTATCTGGCTAAAATAAGCATCAAAATTCAATGGTTGTTAGGGAGGACAGTGGCACTCGGAAGAGAGATACACACACTGTTTTAGGTCATAATGAAAAAAGGTTGTGAGGGAAGACTGATGTACTGATACTGATTGTATTTGCCAATTTAACCGTATGCCTTGATCCTGATTCTTTGCAAGACTACCTTTCTGGTTTCGGTAACAGCTGCAAGGGGCTTCCCAAGTTTGGGGCTAGGATAAATGGCCCAGTTTGTTGCACTCTGAGGATGACTGTGTTAGTAGATTTTTTTTTTTTCATTTTAATTTCTAGTAAAATAGAAAAAAGTAGCAATTATAATTAGGCTCAGAGACTTGAGGGGAAAACTTTTTAGATGGATGAATTAGCAGATATACAAACTTTAAAATGTAATAAGTGATTACTATCTCAGTTTATTCTGTGGTTAGCTTTTTGTAGTTGGTTGTTTTGGATAGTAAAGTATGATCTTTTAGTAAATGTGATATGACCCTGTATAGTATTGGTGGTGAGGCATCTATAAGCTTATTGCAGAGAGTAAGTAGTATTAACACTAATACTACTGTTTTTGCTCACACAACTGTAACCCACCCTATTTTTCCAGACCTACTTCAAATCTTATCTCCTGTGTAAAACAACTTCCCAGTCTGAAACGAGTACTCTTTTCTTTGAACATTTATAGCCATTTTGATTTGTATAGTTCATTTGGTAATCATGAAGCTGAATTGTCTCATCTTGCCTATTGTCTTGATATTGTATTTTGTGCGTGTGTGTGTGTTTTTTTTTTTTTTTTTTTTTTTTTTAAGACCAGGTCTCACTCTGTCACCTAGGCTAGAGTGCAATGGCATGATCATAGCTCATTGCAGTCTTCAACTCCTGGACTCAAATGATCCTTTCCCCTCAGCGTCCCAAGTAGCTGGCACTACAGGAACACACCACTTCGCTCAGCTAATTTTTTTTCTTGTTTTTGTAGAGATGGGGTCTCGTTATGTTGCTCAGGTTGGTGCTGGTATCGAACTCCTGGCCTCAAGCAATCCTTCTGCCTTGGCCTCCCAAAGTGCTGGGATTACAGGTCTGAGCCATCACACCTGGCTAATATATTACTTTGAATCTTGAGATGTTTAACTCTTAACGAGACCAGCAAACATTTATTGAACACCTATGTCCTAATCTCTGAACATAAAGTCTTCATGTGTTAATTCCAATTTTCACAACTGGGTTGTAAGATATGTTACGGAAAAGACCATGATGTGTATTTATGGTTTCATAAAAGATTCCTTTATACATAATAAAATGTGGCAGTGGGTGATTGATGTATCATTAATATTAAAATTGAGTTTAAAACATCATTTTCCTTTTTAGAACCAGTCTAGCACTTGTCTGTGATAACTAGATTTTTGTTAAAATTGGTCCATACATATTTTTTTCTTCTTTAGTTTTCAAATATTTTAACTTATTTCCTACTTATTTCTCCTCTATCAAGGTAGAAATACTATCTTTCCTTAAGTTACTTAGCCTTTGATTTTCACTGATCCTTTTGAAAAACCTACCATTTCACATGCATGTTGTCTTCGTAAAGTCTGTCTCTGCAATGATTTATTGAGATCGTTTTGTTTTACATTTTGAGCATTAAGACCAAAAGAAGAAAATAATAGAATTTTCATTATCTATAATGAATTTGGTCTTAAAAATGGTTTCAGGTTAAAACCAATAGCAGTCTAGCACCAGCTGAGGGTATTTTGAAGAGGCGTCATTAGCAGTCTTCGGGCTTTTCCCAGGAGGTGGCCTTTTGCAGGGATCTGAAGGAATAGTGTCAGCAGGATGTTTCTCCTGGGAGCTCGCTTATTTGATGGATTGGGGCCCATAATTGGAAAATTAATTTTAAAAGTTGGTAAATCTTTGAATTGAATAAGAATACACATATAACTATTTTGCCATAAAACATGTTTCTTTGCCAGTATTTTGATATAGGTCCAAGGCCTTTTTCACGTGACTGAAGTTCAGTGTCACCTTTCTTATATAATCCATCTTATCTGTGCAGTAGGCCCAATTTTGACTTCTTAAAAGTTGAACAGTCGTTTAGATAACCTGTGAAACCATCTAGTGCAGAATGATAGATTTTTAGTTTCTGCTGTCTTTTAGCGTGATCTAACGCACATCCAATTTGACAGCCATGTTTTTAAAGTGACTCATCACCTTTGTTGAATCTTGCCAAAGCATCCAATGTAATTTTTACAGAAATGGCAACTTTCTTTTAAGTGGTTTGCGTACTTTTTAATTGAAAAACATGTAATGATTATTACAAGAGGAATTGACAGTTTTGGGGAAGAAATGCAACTGACTTTTGGATGTTAAGCATGCAGTGCAATTTAAGGGAGCAGAAGTGTGAAGTTGAACTAAACAGTTGTCTGTTAGCCAAAAACATTTGTCCTATTGGCATCAGCCAGTGTGTTTTGCAGAGGCAATGGGGAGTTGGTAACTGTTATGTCTGAGTCTGTTAAGAGACTTGCTGGAGGCCAATGCGACTTGAATGCACAGTGCAGATGGGCTTTTGTAACGCAATTTATACTTTTCAAAAAGTCCATTTTCCATGAATAACACACTTTTTAAAACAATATAACAAGATAACTGTTACTCAGAATGTCTGGAGAAAATCACTGTTCAGCTAAGATCAGATCTCTGTGAAGCCTTTTCCCCAAGTAGAGTTTCCCCAGTTCTCCCTAGTCATAGGTAGTTTCTACCTCTTCTGGACATGTAAAGCACCTTGCATATATAGTCATGCGCCACTTAACAACAGGGATACATTCTGAGAAATGTGTCCTTAGACAATTTCATGGTTGTGGGAAGGTTGGGTTAAGAGTGTACTTAATCCAAACCTAGAAGGTATAGCCTACTACACACCTAAGCTATATAGTATAGCTTATTGCTCCTAGGCTACAAACCTGTATAGCATGTTACTGTACTGAATACTGGAGGCAGTTCTTTAACACAATGGTAAGTGTTTGTGTATCTAAACATAGAAAAGATATAATAAAAACACGGTATTGTAATCTTAATGGGACGATCTTATGGGACCACTGTTGTATGTGTGGTCCATCATTGACTGAAATGTTATACCACATGACTATACCTTTATTTTAGTACTTCTCACATGGGGTTAATTGTCCCATTCACTGTTTCTATAAGCTCTTTCTCTGAGGAGCCTTTGTTTACAATGTCTGATCCACAGTTGGTGCCCAGCAAATCGAATGGAGGGGAAATTCTGGTCGCTTAAACAGATGGCACAACCCAATCTTGCTGTGATACAGTTTTCATTGATGTGCCATCCAAAAATTAAGCTGTCATTATCCATAAATTCATTCTAGAAAATACTTTGGTAGTTATATTTAATTGAGTATATTTTATTCCATATGTCCGAGATACTGTTCTATGTCTACACAGTCCTGAGTTTAATAACACATGGTTCTTGTCTGTGAACATGTATATTGTTAGTACAGTGGGAATATATAGGGAGGAGAGAATACTTTGAACCTGGAGGAATTTGAGAGAATTTGAGAGTAGATAGGACCTGAACTGGACTGGGAATGGTAACAACAGTTAGGATTTTTTGGCCAATATTTACTGCTTTATAGCATTTGATATAGTCAGGACCTCCTTCACACTCTTTTTCCTTTTCTGTCACATGCCTGTAGTCTTCCTACTTCCATTTCTAGCCTTTTTCCTTTGCAATACTTTTGTTTTCTTTAACAATCTGTCCTTGGCCATCTTCCTTCTCTTTCTGCCCTTAGTATAATGCTTTATTGTTTTAACCTTAACCCTGTACTTCTGGAAGTATGCTTTTCTCTGTTCTAGACATCCACAACACTTCATCAATATCCCTCTTACAGCATTTGTCATTTCTTTGCACTACAATTATATGTATAATATATCTTCTACTGGCAAGTTGCATCTTTGTAGTTCTAAAAGTGTCTAGTATATAGTTTTTAAGTAGTAGGCACCACACACTGTCTTAAATTTAGCTGCTTTCCCAAAACTCAGCTCCTCTTCCAGACTTATCTTTTCCTGTTCATGGTACTATAGTTTTCCTTTCAGTTGCACATGCTGGTCAGCAAGTTCTGCTTCTGTCTCCAAAGTGTTATTTGTAGCCACACCATTGTTTCCACTGTTATCATTGCATGCCAATTAAAAACCCAAATATTTAGTGTATACTATGTTCTAAGCACTGTGTAGGTGCTGGGAATACAAATATTGCAGATCCAATCCTTTGTTCTTAGAATACCAGTGGGAGAGAGAGACATTTATTTTGGCACTTTATTGAGCAAATGTTTATTGAACACTTTCTCTGCACTGGGTACTATTGTAGGCGTGGATGTATTATAGTCAGAGTCCCTTTCTGCAGGCTGCTCATCTTCAAGGGGAAAACACAGTATCGGATTTCCTCTGTTCTAAGATATACTTTCCTCCCTATGTTTTCAGTATTTCTGAAATGGAAATGAATCTAAACCTTAGCATGTATGTTTAATGTAGTTTTTTATTCCCCCGTCAAGAGCTGTTACATTGATGGTGCTTACAACTAGTAGAACCTTCTAATTGGAGAACTATAGTATATCAATGGTAAGTATTATGATGAAAGTATTTATAGAATTGCACTGTCAAATATTGTAGCTTCTAGCTGCATGTGGCTACTTAAATATAAATAATTTAGATGTTAAATTGATTAAATTTAAGTTTAAATTAATTAAGATTAAATAAAATTAAAAGATTCAGTTCTTCAGTTTCGCTAGCCACAATTCAGATACCCAATAGCCACATTTGACTAGTGGCTACTGTATTAGACTATGCAGATATAGAGCATTCTCACCATTGCAGAATGTTCTGTTAGATAGCACTGGTCTGGAATGTGATTCCGCAGTTGTACCTGGAGGGTTGGATAAACTTTACTTGGTTACTTCCTGACATTATTATTACATGTATTTTTTTCCTTTGAGGAGGTCAGGGAACTTCTTTTCTTTTTTTCTTTTCCTTCCATCTTGTTTTACCAGGCTCTGGAACAGTATAGTAGGTACCCAGAAAAGAAACTATTGTAACATTAAAGAGTTTGGAGAAAAGGAAGAAAGGCTCCACATTTTCATAACAGGAGATAGCTTAGCTGGCCTTATTCAACATGTATCCTGGTGTACTTTTTTTTTTTTTTTAAGAATTTATTTATTTATTTATTTATTTAGAGACAGAGTCTTGCTCCATTGCCTTGGCTAGAGTGCCATGGCGTCAGCCTAGCTCACAGCATCCCCAAACTCTTCGGCTTAAGCAATCCTTCTGCCTCAGCCTCCTGAGTAGCTGGGACTACAGGCATGCACCACCATGCCCAGCTAATTTTTTCTATATATTTTTAGTTGTCCAATTAATTTCTTTCTATTTTTAGTAGAGACGGGGTCTGGCTCTTGCTCAGGCTGGTTTCGAACTCCTGAGCTCAAACAATCCGCACGCCTTGGCCTCCCAGAGAGCTAGGATTACAGGCGTGAGCCACCGCGCCCGGCCAGGAAGTTGTGAAATAAATTCTTAAATCATGTTTTCAAATCAGTGAAGAAAAGTAAAGATAGAGTTCTCATTTCTGGTATTTAGACCTAACAAAACCATAAAAACATCAACAATATTTTTCTTTTTTATATGCATATTGGTCTAGGGCTCAATAGATGTACTGCTAGCATTTTAAATAAGCTTATCATTGGTTATCAGAACATTTTAAGCATCTGGACTTATTTGACAGGTAGTGGTCCTGTCTACTCGACATGCAAAAATTGTGACTTTCTTTTTTTTCTCTTTAGTACAGAACTCCTTTTCCAGAGATATATGAGAGCCTTAGGAAAGACAGTTATTATTCACTTCTCACCCATACCCTCCAACTAAGTCCTAAATGTAGAGAGAATTAGAACAGTGATTCTGCTATAGGATTCTGCTATGGTCACCGAATGCCCTAGTGGTGATAGGTGGCCTGTTGAGTGACTGAGCCAGTTAGTTAACCTTGGGGGACTGATGAGATTATTGTCACTTGAGCTCAGGAGTTCAATGCTGTAGTACACGATGATCACCCCTGTGAATAGCCACTGCATTCCAGCCTGGGCAACATAGTGTGACCCTGTCTCTTAAAATAAACTAATAAAAAAAATGGATGATTTGGCTGCAGCTCAACCACTTTTAGCAAATTCCAAGCATATGACCTGGGACTGGAGTGTAGATAGTCTTAATTTACACAGAAGGACCCAGCATTCTCCACATCTAAACTTCTTTTTTAAAATAATAGTTGATGGTGGGAGTGGGCTTTATAAACAACATAGTATATCTGCATGGGTTTTGGAGTCATAAACTTGGGGCTTACTAGCAGTGTGACAGTGGAAAATTTACTTAACCTCTGATCTAAAATGGGGATACTGATACCTTCCCACGGGGTTTTGGGAGGATTAAATGAAATAATGTTTGTAAAACATATAGCACAGTGCCTGACACATGACATGCAATTAGTCAGTGTTAGCCTGCCCCTTATTTAAAGCTAATTATATTGATTGGGCCTCTTTTCAGGGGATTTTTTTGATGAGGGGCTGGAATGATTGTCTTGGATGTGACACATATTTTGAGTGTTACATTATGTGACTCCACAGGCCTGTACCTGAACTTCCTGGAAAGTCAACCTTCTTTGGCAGCTCAGATGAGTTCATTGAGAAGCGACGACAAGGTTTGCAGCACTTCCTTGAAAAGTGAGTGGGCGTGCCGGGCTAGCGCTGTCTAGGGGTGAAGACAAGGGCAGGGGAAGGTGCCAGGCAGGATGGGGCTCCCTGCTGAGGTAGGCACATTAGTGGTACATACCTTTCTTGCATCCTCATCCCTTCAGTGCTCCCTCAATCCAGAAGCCCTTCGAAGGATGGGGATGAAGAGCAAATCCTCAGGGTGGTGCTCTGTGTTGTGCTACCTGTGTTTGTCTCAGGGTCCTGCAGAGCGTGGTTCTCCTGTCAGACAGCCAGTTGCACCTCTTCTTGCAAAGCCAGCTCTCGGTGCCCGAGATAGAGGCCTGTGTCCAGGGCCGAAGCTCCATGAGTGTTTCTGATGCCATTCTTCACTATGCTATGTCAAACTGTGGCTGGGCCCAGGAAGAGAGGCAGAGCTCTTCTCATCTGGCTAAAGGAGACCATCCTAAGAGGTAACTGAAGCACTCTTTTTGAGACACAGGGGCTAGAATTGCTGTAACCTGGGCCGGGGGGTCTCTATTTGTTAGGGAAAGTAATATCACAGCATCGGTAGCCTTTCAGAAAGGCCTTGTTTTCTGTCTGTATGGTTCTCTATTCTAGGTGGGTCTGTGTTATTTCACCACTGAGTAGCAGGGCTCCTATTGAAACCTCGGGAGAAAGAAGAGGAAAGTTCTGTTTGTCCTGTTCTTTATTCCTCCCCTCACCCACCCCCATTTAAAATAATAGCTTTATTGACATATAATTCACTTGACATAAAATTTACCTTTTTAGCGTACAGTTCGGTAGTTTTTAGTATATTCGCATTTAGTATATGTACAGAATTGTACAACTATCAGTCACCACAGTTAATCTTAGAACATTGCCATCACCCCAAAAGAAACCCTGTATCCATGAGTAGTGACTCCCCTTTCCCTCCTATCCTCCCTGCTGCTCCCTTCCCCACCAAAGCCCTGGCAACTACCAGTCTACTCTCTGTGTCTATGGATTTGCCTGTTCTGAACATTTCACATGACTGGAGTCATATTGTATGTGGTCTTTTATAACTGATTTCTTTCACTTAGCCTAACGTTTTCAAGGTTCATCCATGTTGTAGCATATATCAATACTTCATTTCTTTTTATGGCCAAATAGTATTCCACTTGTATGGATGTATAACAACATTTTGTTTATCCATTCGCTAGTATTTGTTCAGTTTTGTTTATCTGTTCATGCCCTTCTTTTCCCCTTCCCACTCTTTTCCAGTTGCTGCTTTCTTCCAAGATCCAGTAGGAGGAGCTCTCCCTCACCACCACCTAGCGAAGAAAAGGACCATTTAGAAGTGTGGGCTCCAGTTGTTGACTCTGAGGTTCCTTCCTTGGAAAGTCCTACTCTCCCAACCCTCTCCTTACCATCATGCTGTGATTTTGCAAGACCCGATGAGGGAAGCTCCACTCCTCCGTCTGTGAGGAGAGCCACAGGAGGGGACCATGCTGTGCCTTTAGACCCTGGTCAGTTAGAAACAGTTTTGGAGAAGTGAGCTCTGGTCTGAGCTCTGGGTTCTGCTCCAAGGCAGACAGAGAAGAAGCAGGCCAGGAGACTTGCTCAGGTGGGACTGGGCACAGGGCAGGTGTAGGGGGAGGCTGGGCTGTTTAGTGTCTTACAGTCGCCTCTGCTCAGGCTGGCTGCACAGAGGTCGATCATGATAGCCCCTCGTGCCTCCTCCGTAAGAATAAACACTGTGCAGATGTTTGTAAGTTAAGCATAATGCCCAGGGGCTGTTGATTTTGAACAGAAACCCATATTTACTCTCCTGGGAACTGAATTTCTTCATATGATTTTTTTATAGGCCCAGGAGCACCTCCTCAGGTGACTGGTTTTGGGGATCTGTAAGTGGCAGATTCTAAGCTGCCGTACTGAATATTGTCCCAACAGGAATGTTTATGTATTTGTATTCCCATTTTGCCTGGCTTCTGTTTTTACTGTAGCCCCCGAAGCACTTTGTTTCTGGGAGGCTGGCCTGTTGCCTACCTCCTTGCATGGACAGGGCAGTGAATATTTACTCTCCCACCTCCTTGCTTTTTCCTCCACTAATACCACTGAATGGAACTGGTGCTGTGACTTCTGCCACTGGGGTTTTTGGCCTGTCCCAAGACCTCAGCCTGGCTGAGTGAGGCCTGAGACCCACGTAACAGCTCATGGCCATCCATGAGAAAGGAGTGATTGGCCACAGCCCAAGGGAGAGGCAACAGCCTTTGTTTTGGAAAGGCTGTCCGGGCCAACACAATCTCTTCTAGTTATAAAGCAGAGACATGGCTATCTTTTCTGCAGGCTTATAGTGGACTCCTTTCTTTTTTGAATCCTTTTCTTCTCTTTTAGTAACAGCTCCCTGCCCCCAAGGCTTCAGCTGCCAGTGTCCCTGGGCTGTGTTGCAGGGAGGCCGTATGTTCAGTCCAGTGGGGCTCAAGGGCTTTGTTTCTGCCTAGAAGAGAGGGCTCTGGGGCTGGAAATGAGGAACAACATGCCCTCCTTCAGACAATGAGGCATTCTGCCCTCCTGCTGCCATTATTCCTCTCCACTGAGAGCCAGAGCTGATAGGAGCTGAGTGCTGCGGGCATTCTGTATTACTCTGCTCTTAGGATTGTGTGTGCGGTTCTTCTCTCACCCACTCCACCCTCCTATGGCCATCCCACCCTGTCTGTGGGCTCTTTTACTACCAGCCTATGCTGTGGGACTGTCATGGCATTTAGTTCAGAGTTGAGGGCTTTGGCCTGAAATAAAATGCAAGTATTTAAGACTGTTGTTGCAATTTGTGTCTAACAAGCTGTAGCAGAGGCGGAGGGAGTGAGGGCTGGCAGTACTTACTTTCATAAATCATGAATTTATCAGCGTGGAAATAATGGTTCAGAACTGTGCACTGCGGCTCTCCTGCATTGTGTGTGCAGCTCAAGTTCACCACTGGAGGAAGGATTGTCTTCCAAAGAGCTGGGATCCAGCTCGTCTCACAGTTCTGGGCATGAACCTTGTTAGTATAATTTACCTGATGCTGCTTCCATCCTCGAAGCCTGTCTGAGGTGCCAGGTGCTGGAAGAGAAATAAAGTTTGTCAACTGGCAGATGCAAAGCCCTGGCTGGTATTCATCCCTCTTTCCTGCCCGCCTCCCTTGGGTCTCTCCTTTATATGATGCAGCGGAGCAAGGCGAGGAGAGAAAACCTACAGAGGCAAATCCAAAATGTCAAAAGAAGTTCATTTAAAAGGGGAAAAAAAGTCCATACACAACCCTCACAAAACCTGACAGATGCTAAGCTAATGGCATCCGCTCTGCCGATTGGTGGGGATGGCTCATGAATATTAATGAGTCCAATGCTCCAAATGGTGCAGCTGTGAACCCAGCTGTGCCTGAAGCTCTCTGATCTTGAAACTTCCAGACAGAGCCGGAGGTGGTCTATGTCAATTCCCTACTCAGCCAAAAAACAGCAAGCTGGATTGGCCTTCTTCTGTTTGCTCCTTTTCTTCCTGGAGTTGGTGCTTAGCAGCTAGTTCTGCCAGCAGGCTAGGCTGCTGGGACAGCAGGAGCCATTCAAAGACATGGATGTGATTTTTCTGACTCCCAGCTTTCTTAATGATCCATTAGCAGCAGTGCATACAACAGCACCTCAGTTAATCTAAGGCCAGGCACCGTCTCCTATCAGTCTCACACTGAGTTGAGTATAAGCTGTGGCAGGAGATGTCTTAAGAAAGGAAGAGCTTTTCTAATAATATGGGCCTCCGGTTACCAGAAAAACAGCAAAGATGGGTTTTCCTCTCCATCCAGGCAGTGCCACATGCCCCTCTTATGTTTTGCTCTGTCCCTGTGTGAGTTCAGGTTTAGCCATCATGGCTGGATGACCTCTGTATGAAAGATGAGGAACTAGCTGTGGAGAGTGGCCCACTGATGTTTTGTAGAATGAAAGTGTTTTATTTAGAATTTAGGTTTGAGTCAGGTTCTATGCCTGATTTAGTCACCTTTCTTCTGATGGCTATTTCCATGGCCCAAGTCTAGCATCTCCTATTACCCAGGGTAATGGATCCCAAGCTCCTGGGGGTTTTATCTGGTGAAGGGAAATGTGTATGTTTGGGGGTTAATATAAAAATAGTTTCATATGCATCATTTTAATTGAATCAGTGCCCAATGAGGAACGTAGGGCAGGTATTACACTCATTTTCTAGCTGGGGAAACTGAGCTGAGTGTGACTTTTGAAAAAACATGTTTTTAGATGGCAGTAGAATATATTCCTGTAAGACATACTTTCCAAGCTCTGTAAGACAAGTTTGTTTTTTTTTCCCCAGAAACTTTTTTTTTTTTTGAGACAGAGTCTCACTCTGTTGCCCTGGCTAGAGCGAGTGCCGTGGCGTCAGCCTAGCTCACAGCAACCTCACACTCCTGGGCTCAAGCGATCCTTCTGTCTCAGCCTCCCGAGTAGCTGGGACTACAGACATGCGCCACCATGCCCGGCTATATTTTTCTATATATTTTTTAGTTGTCCAGATACTTTCTTTCTATTTTTTTTAGGAGAGACGGAGTCTCGTTCTTGCTCAGGCTGGTCTCGAACTCCTGAGCTCAAACAATCCGCCCGCTTCGGCCTCTCAGAGTGCTAGGATTACAGGCGTGAGCCACCGCGCCTGGCCCCCAGAAACTTTTAAAAAATTAAACTTACCACTACACTCAAGGAAAAAAAAAAAATCCCCCTGCAGGGTTTTTCAGAATTGTTCTCTGAAATCAAAGCTCATTTACAGTCTTTAGTTTTCTGACTACTAAGGCCTTAGATCCACACCACTGAGTCCTAGGCACTTTCTACCCTCTCTAGCAGCTTTGCTTGAGGTCATTATGACTTCGTAACAATTTGAGCATTACGTTAGCTTCCTATTTGTGAATTTGTTTGTATACCTCAGCTCTTGCTGAATTTTCTTAACACTCTAGGGGTGGGGTGGACAGTAGGCCCAAAGGATGCGAGGATGGGTTGCGGGTAGAAATGGGAATGGACCAGCTTCCAGTCTGCCTCACAGGCTGCAGGAGCATTAAATCAGAGACCAGAGTGGCATCTGTGGATTTATGTACAAGCAGCCAGCTGAGACACAGCTGAAGCCAAGCAGATAACCACTATAGCGCAAGATAGCACCTCCTTAGTCAAGCACTGGGCTGTGATCTTTAAGCCAGAGAGGGAGGACTTTCTGCCAGCAGGCAGTCAGTTCTGTAGAAGGCGTATAGCCTGGCTCAGAGTAACCTTTCTTTGAACTATGGCTGAGTGTCCCCCTTCCCATTTTTACCCATTATGCCTTCTTTCCTGAAAGTTTCCTCAACCCACTTTTGAAGCCTTCATCCATTCTTCTCACTCATCTACTTTCTGCCCCAGCTCTTCGCTCTGAAGCGCTGTTTTGGGGACCTCTACAAAGACGAAGTGTGCATTTGGCTTACCAACAGAGTGGTAGCAGCAGTCATAGCATCTTCTTAGAGAAATTCTTGCGGGGAAAAACATTTCCGCTTTAGCCATGACTGGATTTGCAGCTGGAGACCTCAAAACTCAAGATATAATAAACACAGACAAGTTATGCTCAAAAGGTTAACAAGAGCCACGCTTTTTAGGAAACAGCACTCCTGACTCAGTAAACACAGTGAATAATTTTATTTCCCTTTGGTCCAGGGGAGATCTGGTCTACTACAAGCAAAGGAGGAGGAAAAAGAAAGGCAAAGGTACTTTGATGATTGTGAAAGGGCACAGAAAATAAGCAGAGAGAGGTGGTGAAGCCAAAGTGTGAGAGTTGAGAGACTCCTGGAAAGTCTTTAAGATTTTTTCCACTGGAAGGACAGGAGCACAAGATGCTTTTGTAATCTCTGGATTATGGAAAGCCACCGGCCAAATTTCTTTTTCACGCGTGGCTGTCAAGTCTTTCCTTCCTGTCCTTCAGCCAAGCACTTTTTCTTTCATACCGTCAGTTAAGAAGGAGTCAGCTTGTTCAGATCCTTCCATAAGTGCTCTAGCCCTGTGTGTGTCCCTTCCCCTGGTGGCTGTGCTGGTGTGTGAAGCCAGGCCCACCAGCAGCCAGACCCAGTCCTTCCTTCCGGCAGAGTAGTGAGAGCCCGAGGCAGTTTGTTGGAGGCGACACAACCTGCCCGCTATAAGCTATGAGACTTAGATATATTCTACCAATTAGGGCACATCTGTTCAAAACGCTGAAAGGCGGGCACTGTCTCTTTAAGAGCCATCCCACTCCTCTCCTTGAGTGATGAGGGCTGGGAGCACAAGGGAGTCAGATGCTGATTAAACAGTCCTACTGCCGAGCTCTGTTAGAAAATTACTGTAATTATGATCTAGTCCCAGCAGAGGGATGAGTTCCAATCCTGCTAATAACCCTTCCAGGTGCCTCAGATTCAGGACCCAGGGGAGGCAGCGTCACAGGGCTCTGGCTGGCACCAGGGCCAGCGATGGCCCTTCTGTCTGGCCTATGCTGGCAAAGATAACAATGGCACCAGACCCCTCATCCTATCTTGGCCTCTTGAGAAGGCAGTGGGTTTTGGTTGTGTTTGCGTTTTTGTTTTATTTATGTATTTTTTGGTTCCTGACAGAGCTCCTGGGAGTCATTTTGTATGCGAAAACTTCCTCTAAACTAACATGAAGGACCAGGAAAAGCACAGCCATGAGATGGCAATCTGTCCTGATCTCCCCGCTTCTGCTTGGGGACTGCAGTCAACACACCCGCAGTGTGGCGCAGGGCCCCAGCCCCCCAGCGCAATGCGGAGGGAACCGGAGCAGCTCCCTTCAGCTGCAACTATTGTCTGTGTTGTTTCTAGGACCCTGTGTTTCTGGCTCTGAAGTAGTACACAGGATTTCACTTGGTTGCAGCACTCCCCTTTTAGATTTCTGCCACAGAATAGGGAAACAAGGGATAGTGATCACAGAGCTTGAGACACGAGAGACTTGCTGTAATGCAGCTCTCTGAACCGGCTCGGATGGTCTTACCCATCAGACACAACATTTTCCTAGTGCAAATCCGCAGCGGCACAGCTGAACAGATCTCAGAGGTGGCGTGTAGGGGCTGGCCTGCTGGTTTTCAAACCCTGAGAGAGTCATGGCATTGAAATGCTGTATCTTCTCCACTCAGCTGTGATCTCTATCACTATATTCCAGTGGCTAAAGCACAAACTTCTAGAAGGCAGGGCAGTTTCTCTGTGCTTTGCCGTAAGCATACCCCAAATGCTCTGAGACAGTGATTCTCAGCCAGGGAAGATTTTGTCCCCAGGAGCTATTTGGCAATACCTAGAAACATTTTTCATTGTCAAGAACTTGGGGGGCTGGGGGGAGTACTATTGGCATTTAGTGGGAAGAGGCCAGGGATGCTGCTAAGCATCCTAAATGCGCCCAACAACATACAATTATCGGGCCCCAAATGTCAATAATGCTGAGATTGAGAAACCCTACATTAACAGAATGAAGTAATCAGCTCCAAGTTCTGTCCCCTTAAACTTGGCGATGTTGAAGAAATAATCGGGAATTTCCAGACGGCAGGCGTTTCCCCAGAGGTGGAATATGTTAGTGACAGGCCCACGGCAGTGGTGGTGTGCCACTCTGGCGAGTCACAGCAGAGCAAAGCTGGTGAGTCTGACAGTGTGGCAAAGGGAAGTGTCCGCAGCCTGTTCTCTCTTCCATGATCGGATGTGCAGTATAGAAGGTGTCCAGCTGCTCACCCTCAGGTTGAGAGCGTCTACAGTGGAACCAGATGCCCTCTTTGAGGACCAGCACTAGAAGCCTCTTGGAACTCACTCCTGTCACAGGAGGCAAGGAAGTGTCATACTATTGCCCATACAAAAATGCTTCTTTCAGTGGCACTCTGCCAGGTGGAGGGGTGGCGGGCTGTGATGGGACCCCACGAGGGAACTGAACACACACAGCTGCTGACAGCCGGCCAGCCGCACAGGCGGCTCGATGCCAGAGACACCAGAACAGCCTGGGCATCAGGAAAAGGAAGCGTAGTCGGCAGGGTTTGCCTAGAAACCAGGCCTGCAGGAGAGAGGACTTCATTACAGGGGACATTGCCAAGCCCCATACCAGGAAAGCCAGGTCATCTCTATCTACCGCTCACTCCCCAGGTGACTGGGCAACCGTTTTGCCTTATTTTTAGCATGACCACACTTCCCAGCTTATACCTGCAGTCTCAGCATCATTATTAATAACTCCCCCTTCACTCTCAAAGCGTCTCAGTTTGGAGAATAAATTATGTGGTCACTCTATTGTACCTCAGTTTCTTTTAATACGGGAGTATTTTTTGTCATTATATTTATAAAATATTTTTGTACAAAATGGACTACATCTTAAAATGTATCATTAATTGAATCCCAAAGACTGGCCATCAATTCACACTAAGGAGTGAAACAGCATGTTTTCTAACAGTTTTTGATAGGGAAATAGGGAGAATAATTCAAATCTTTTGAAAAAGAAAAATCTCTTTTTAGTTGTAAATTTCAAACTCTCTACCCAATCTTGGTAAATTCTAATGGGAAATGAAATAGCTGGGCAGGAGGGAAGGGGGAGGAGCAAGGGACTATGGTAATCCACAAACTAGAAAATGAGTTCGAGTCACTGGGCTGTGTAGCAGAGATAATCCTCTGTGTGCTTTTTCTAAAGTCAGCCCGGCATATTTTGCTGGTGCTCTGGGAATTAACAAATCAGCGCCACTCAAGATTTATCCTTCCAGATAAATCTCCTGGTGGGAGACCTGTGGGGAGGTTTTTTATTTTTCGAGCCAGAGATGAAAGCATCGCTGTCCCTGACATCTCAGAGTTTTGTTCTTAAGATGCAAAAAAAGAACATACTTTTTTTTTTCTTCTTGCTTCTCTTCAACTCCATCTTTTTCAGGCTGGTTTTTAAAGGCAGGGGTCTCCCCCCACCCCCACCATGCATTATCTTGCTCTTTGCATTGACACCCGCCTTATTGTGTTGCCGAGACTGGTACTGCTGCGAAATGTGGATTTTGAAGACGTCTCACTGGAGATGTCTAACTACAACAGAACTCGAGTAAGTCAGTAAGCAAAGCAGCTGACTGAGAATTTCAAGGGGTTTTCGTTTCATTTCTTCTTCCGTGGCAGATTTTGTGTGATTTTGGCCAACTAGTCACAACCTTTCAGATTCTTGGGTTCATCACTTAAAAAAAGACTAACTGGTTGTAAATAAGGAGGTGCAACTAGGGAAGCTAAATTGCTAAAAAAAGAAAGAAGTTAACGGTAACTTGAGATTGAGTCTACTCCTTACGTATTATGTTCAGATAAAGTATCTGTCTCAAACAGGAGGAGGGGTACCTTGTTGGCCCCACCTTTGGTGCTGCTCACATTGAAAACGAAAATAATCTGGTTTTAGGGAATGAGACTTCAGAGGAATTCTCTTCTCTTTCCCATTTTTATTCACTCCCTACCCTATTTTTGAATTAAATGTAGATTTCTAAGAGATATAATATTAACAGGCCATTGTATGGGAAAATTTAATATTGAGGTAACGGCAAAACGATGTCTATGCTATTTTGGTATATGGATGACAGAAAAAACACTAGAAAAAATGTATTTTTAATGAAATGTAGCTGAAAGATTGCTTTCCGAGCATTTAATGTTTTAGATATCAGCTTGGACAATACAGGCCAAACTGTACCAGCCCTAGGTTAGATTATCCACTGGATGTCAGTAAGTTCCTTGTAAATGATTATTTATCTATAAAAGGCAGATATGCATTTGCTTCTAAATTTAGGATCTTAGCTTTTTAATTTTCCCTTCTTTATATAAAATCAAGGAAGGAAAAAATCTTCCATCTCTAGTCCTCTCCTGTTCAACTTGCCAGAACAATTGGTGATGACCATCCTATATATAACATAGTAAGTTAGGTGGTCTAATGCCCCAGTTATCCAGTTAGAGGCAGGCAGTGAGGTGAGGATTTGCTTAGTGGAGTCAAATCAAGAAGGGTAGGCCGGGCGCGGTGGCTCACGCCTGTAATCCTAGCACTCTGGGAGGCCGAGGTGGGCGGATTGTTTGAGCTCAGGAGTTCGAGACCAGCCTGAGCAAGAGTGAGATTCCCGTCTCTACCAAAAATAGAAAGAAATTAATTGGACAACTAAAAAAAATATATAGAAAAAATTAGCTGGACATTGTGGCGCATGCCTGTAGTCCCAGCTACTCGGGAGGCTGAGGCAGGAGGATCGCTTGAGCCCAGGAGTCTGAGGTTGCTGTGAGCTAGGCTGACGCCACGACACTCTACCCCGGGCAACACAGTGAGACTCTGTCTCAAAAAAAAAAAAAAAAAAATCAAGAAGGGTAATCTGATTAGTCAGTTGCCGTCTGAGGCTGTTGGTGAAGACGGAGCCTGTTGTGTTGAGTGGGGAGCAATTTTGCTGGATGAGGTTTAATTACCAACAGACTGTAGGAATCTGCTGCTTCCAAAAGGTCTCCTTTAGAACTATCCTCTAACAGAGAATGCCCTTCAGCCTGTAGACAGTCTCCTCATCAACCCATCAAATGGACTCTACCTTTTCTTGCATATAACAATGTCAGAGATAGCCAGAACAGCTACAAAACAGATTTCCAATCAGTCTATTTGTTTGTATCTTTTAGGGCCAATCTAATTTCTTTTCCCATGAAGTTTTATAGCTAGAAGGGTCAAGTGTGGGGTCTACCCTACGGTGCACAGAGATGCCAAAAGACCTCTGCAGTTTGGGAAATAGTTGTTTCCTCTGACCTACAGGTAGAGAAAGGACCATTTTGTTTTAAATGCTGGAAGCCAATGGCTATGCTATTTAGAGAGCATTGAACTGTGTATAGGGTGTAAAAACATTACCTTGACTTTGGTTCCTTTTTCAACGCCTTCTCATCCTGTCCCAGATACCTGCTCTTCTTCTTCTGGTAACCCCTTTTCTGGTGTCTCTCGGTTACAGAGCAGTGGCACAATGGTATTCCTGCCTCTTGGCCACCCAACCTTCTAGACTTGGGTCCCTCTTTTAAACACTCTAGAACAATGCCCATTGTTCTTACCTGTGGGCTAGGATTGGTGCGAAGGTTCCTAAAACGGGAGGCAATTGGTTCTCTTTGGTTCACCTGCTCATATGCTGCCACCTAGTGGTTTCCTTCTTCTTTAGCACCCTGTGTAAAGTGGAGGGGACGTTATGGACACTTCTATATTGTCTTTTATCTCACTTGTGTTTTTTCCTCCTAAATCTAAATTGCCCCTTTTTTCATTTTTTTGAGAAATTTGGAATCCACTGAAACCCTGTTTGCACTCTGTTTTCTCTCCTGTGGTGATGTGAGATGAGTATCTGACACCAGGGCTACAGAGGGCTACGGTCATTGCAAAGGAGAGGAAGGCTACTGCCAATCCCGGAGCCTGAACAGGCATTTCTATAGCTGCTCAGTTGCCTATCTTTGAACATTTCTCATGTAGAGAGTTAAGCAATAATAACAGCTAACCTTTATTGAGCAGTCACTATATGCCAGGCACTGTTCCAAGTATGTTACACTTGTTAAATCCTTTAATCTTCCTAATTACCTAATGAGATAGCTGTCTGCTTACAGATGTTTTTATATATATATATATGTAATATATATATAATATATATACCTTAAAGAGCTAACAGCAGATGCTATGTTCCTAATCGTTATGTTTAGCTGTCTCTTCATTGCACGGGTAGCTTGAGTGCTGGGTATGACGGGAAAGGGAAACAGGAAGCCTTGAATCCATACTCCTCCAAGCACTTCCTCAGCAACTTCCTGGGACTTGCAGTGCAGGACACAGAGGCGTTGTTAACTGACTTGAGGCCTGAAGAGGAACTTTCTGATGTGCTGACTCCAAGGCCTTGCTTCTGGCTCTGTCTCTTTTCAGAGAAATTCAACACATAAGAAAAAATAACCAACTAGCCAACAAAAGGAAGACTGAGAAGCTGACCAGAAACCAGCAGACTTGGGTTCCAGAGATGATTCTGACCTGAAAGACAATTGCAATTCTCCTCCTTTGTCTGGGCTTTTATTTTCTCTGGTTGTGCCTTCCCACTTTGGTTGGAGGTGGTGAGAATGCCCAGAGCTGGCATTTTGATACCATTACAAAAAGGAATTCAACATCATCACACATGGCAAGGAACCAGATCTGAAGTTTATTTGTGCTTTTCAAACCAGCTAGAACAACAAGCAACTTCCTCTTTCTCTCTCACCCTCTTTGTGACGAGCCCGTGGAAAAGGCAGATGTGGATGTGTGGACGTGTTTGGAGTTGGGGATGAGCTATGATTAGGCAGGTTTAGTAATGGGTTTGATGAATGTGCCTCTTCCCACCTATCTTATTGGTGGTTCATGGTCACTACTTCAGTCTCTTCAGTAAAGGAGACTCCATTGCATTGGTGGTTGGTGGGGTGGCAGGAATAGGGAGTGGGGTCTCTTGATGATCAGTTTCTTCATAAAGGCAGGATAGAGGAGTATGTTTCCTAAAGGAGGAAAAATAAATAAATTTGCTTTTATTTTACTTTGTTTTATTTATTTATTTTGAGACAGGGTCTCGCTATGTTGCCCAGCCTAGAGTGCAGTGGTGTCATCATAGCTCACTTACTGCAGCTTCCAACTCCTGGGCCCAAGCAATCCTCCTGTCTCAGCCTCCAGAGTAGCTGGGACTACAGCTGTGCACCACCATGCCTGGCTAATTTTTTTTTTCTATTTTTTGTAAAGATGGGGTCTTGCTATTGCCCAGGCTGGTCTGGAACTCCTGGGCTCAAGCAATCCTCCTGCCTTGGCTTCCCAAAATGTTAGGATTACAAGCTTGAGTCACTGAGCCTGGCCATAAATTTGCTTTTTTTTTTTTTTTTTGAGTCAGAGTCTCACTCTGTTGCCTTGACTAGAGTGAGTGCCGTGGCGTCAGCCTAGCTCACAGCAACCTCACACTCCTGGGCTCAAGCGATCCTCCTGCCTCAGCCTCCCGAGTAGCTGGGACTACAGGCACGCACCACCATGCCCGGCTAATTTTTTCTATATATTTTTAGTTGTCCAATTAATTTCTTTCTATTTTTAGTAGAGACGGGGTCTCGCTCTTGCTCAGGCTTGTGTCGAACTCCTGAGCTCAAACAATCCGCCCGCCTCGGGCTCCCAGAGTGCTAGG